>PISX010000581.1:0-212238 GCA_004024625.1 Mellivora capensis
TATTAAAAATTAAAAAAAATAAAATGCCCTTATTTCTAGAGCTTGCTGACTTCTGTGATAGAAATACTCCCACCATGGCTGATTTCAAGCTGCTGGGTCTGGAACACACCGCACAGGGAATTCCTGAATATTGAACAATTGATCCTAATGTACCAGTCAAAGGCAGCTCCAAGCACCATTGGTAGTACAAGGAGACCTAGAAATAACCAAGGTCAACACACTCTTTTAGAAGAGGAAACTGAGGCTCAAAGAGAGTAAATTAAATAATTTGCCTCAAATTCACACAGTGGCTGAGTGGGTTTTAAAACACAGGATTCTACCTCAACTACCTCCATAAACTAACTTCGTAAGTGTTATGTTTTAGAAATAGTCAGTGGTCTCCATATTATTGAAGAGAGAAGTATTCCTTCTCAAAAACCAGCAGCAATGATACGAGGGACCCTGTTAGAAATGCATATCCTTGGTCTCCACCCCAGGCCTGGTGACTCAGTATCTCTTGGGCCCAGAAATCTGTGCTTCAACAAGCTCTCTGAGTGGTAGAGACCAAAGAGAAAATATCTTCCTTAAGCCCATCAATATTTTTTATTAATGAGATTCCAGTACAAGTCAGAGGTCATAGGTACCCTTTTTCCTATCAGCATCCATGAATAGATACTTCTTCGGAAGCTTTTAACATAAAGTCCACAAACTTTCACACTTTCAAAAGTCCTTACTTTTCAAAATAGTTTAGGTTTTTCTAACAACCACAGGAAAAAGTTGAGTTATTTATCTTCAAGTCCAACTCCAACCTTTCACAGACCAAAACCTAACATATATTTATATGCCTTAGTCCTGGCACATTCCTTTTGTTTAAATAACTACTTTTAAGTAAATATTTATTTTTCCAAGTTTTGCCTTACCTCCTTCACAAATCAAGGTAGGCAGTGGCAACAGCAACCCTCCCCTGCCCACTGTAATCCACATTGATTACTTTGTCAATTGATTACAGAGTTAGGTATTTGTGTTTCGGTTTTTCAGGCACTTCCTGGTGTTTTGATATTTGTCCCCAATCTTAAAATCCAGAACAAAGACAAATAAATACTGTCCACTTTGTTTTCCTCTTTCAGTATTTTAGAGGTTGGAAAATTTACAAAATAAATATCCTCTCAACCTTCTTGTGAAAGCATTGCAAAAGAGAAGGAGAAAAATTGAGTAATAGTTTCCCCAAATTTAAAAATACCCAGCTAAGGCATATTCAAGTGACAAATAGCAACCCTGATATTACTTTAAAAATAATCAGATAGCAATCTAAAAATACAGGTCCATGAGTCTTAATTCTTTATCCATTATTAATTTCATTTGCAGGGCAAACCTAAATATGTTTATTCTATTTGCACAGAAATAAGAGTGTTAATAACCTAAGTGTTGGTAGATAAGAGATTAACAAAAACATTTCCGAAGGGCATTTAATCACTACCACATTCCGCAGCAAATCCAAAACAACTTGCTGAGTATGGTTCTTGGCCTTGGTGGGAAAGAGCTTCACTGGATGTGAAAGGAGATGTTTTCAAGGAAAGCGGATATTCGTTTTATGATTCCCCAATTACCTGGTCCTGGCTGAACTTATATTTACCAAGAACTGGCCAGAAAATCTCTGCAACACGGGAGGTCATCATCCTGAAATCTACCACTTCAAAATTTCTGAGAGTCCCTTCGTTAACACTTCTCCAAAAAGGCAGCTACCTTTACGAGATTCACCACTGTTTCCGCCAGCCACGTCAGGTCTGAAGGCCCGACTAATGTTTGCTCACCGTCTTTTGGGTCAATACCTACCTATCTTCCCCACTGTCCCAGGTTTGCCTGCTCAGGAACCTCCCCTCCCCCAACAAAAAGTATGCAAATCCCGAGCTCCTTGAGCTCGACTGAGAACTCAAATTGAAGTCCCGTTTAGCAGTCTTCTTCACTGAGGCACCAATACAGGGGAATACGGAGTGCAAACCCGAGTCCTGCGTGGCCGGAGCGCACAGGAGACGGCGTGGGGTGGGAGACGGCGCAGGGAGCCGAGGGGCACTTACGGTTGGCACAGCTTGATTAGGTCCTGGTCAGTGGTGCCTGGTGGAAGGCCTCGAATGTACAGGTTGGTTTTACTCAACTGTTCCCCGCTGCTGTTGCTGCTGCTGTTGTTGCTGCTGCTGTTTGTGCTGGGGCTGGGAGGAGCCATGGGGTGGGGAGCTGGTGCATAGGACTGCTGGAAACAGAAAAGGCTGTTACTGGAAAAACAGAGCCAGCACAGATTCACAGGCCAGCAGCACACCTCAAAAGCAAGACGAGTTTCTCGGCCTCTCTGACCCACACATGCACACACATCTTTATATCCCCGCCCTATGTACTTCTGAGAACATCACTTGCTCCCCTGCTCCCACCTTGGACCTGCATTTGGATCCATGTGTTAGCCATAAATGGGACAAAAAGAAGCTCCCAGGTGCTCCTGCCAATGGCATATGGCTTCTGAGCTAGTCTGCTGTGATTCTCCTTAGACCTGTAAAATAGCGTGGTACCCCCCGCCCACCCCTCGTTAGAAGAACATAGTTCCTTCACTCTTGGCACCAAAGCCCTGCTCCTAGTTCACTTCAACAGCCCACATCTTTGCTTTGTCTCTACTCCCTGTTCCCTCCTTCTCTCCAATAAAACAAAACAAAACACAGAAAGACACCCTTCCTCCTATTATTGTCTTCACCATCATTCTCCAACAGAATTCCTGATACACAGACAGAACTCGCTCTATAGTGAACCTGTCAATGAACGAACAGATGGATGAATCTATCTTACCTCTTTCTCCCACTCCCAAATCTGCTTCTTCATGGTGAACACCCTTTGTTTGCAATATTGAGCCACCAACCTCTCACGACAGTCAAGATTCCCTTTAAATCTCAATCTAGGCAGCCTTGCCAACTTGGAGGGCATATTCTTTGCTGTGGGACCCTTCGTGTTCATTACATTGTACTATCTCCATTGTTCACTGCAGGATAGTAACGGCATGCTTGTCCTTTACCCACCAGATTCTAGTAGCACCCATCCTCCAGTTGTGACAACCAAAAATGTCTCTGCACCCTGCCAGGTGTCCCCTGACAGGGGGAGGGAGTGGGGAATCTCTCCCAGTAGAAAACTACTATTCTAACCTGTCAAACTAGTTTATAACAAAATAAAAAGATAAAATGATCCCCAGCAACTTAGAATGTACAGTGTAAGGGTTTTATAACTCTACATGCCAGAATTAGTAGATATATTACTCTTTATGCATTATTTCTTTGCCCCGTAGGCAAATCTTCAGAAGTTCTAAAATTACACTATCTGGGTTTGCATCCTGCTGTGTCTTACTGACTGTGTGACCTTTGGATGGTGCCTTAGCCTCTCTGGGACTCAACATTCTCATTCATATGAGGAGGATAAAAATAGTACTCTCAATAGTATGTCACAAGGTGTCTATGAAAACTTAATGAGCTCATGTAACAAAATGATTCCTGGAAATTAGTGATGCACAATAAAATGCTAGCAATAATAAAAATGCAAGAATGATAATAATGGCAATATTTGTAGTTCTTATTTGTCTTGCCAGTGATATTAGTCTATATAACTATCCCAGATATTCTCCAATGTAACCTCCAATGTTACTTAAGGCACAATGAACACATTTGTCAAGATTCCAGTGGGGAAATGTTTAGCCAAGTTTTAACCTGAAGACACATTAGCTGTTATATCAGGGGTTGGAAGGTACATACTTATCAAACAGCAAGTAGGGGCTTAATAAATACTTGGGCTATATTGTACATAATAAATAAGTGAATGAACACAACACTTAGCCCACAGTGACAAGAGGCCAAGTTTTAGCAGTAGCCAGCCTTGTTTCTTGCTATAATAGTCTGTTTTACACCTTCCAGAATTATCAGATTTGTCCCAGTCCATATTTTCACCCAGCTATGATATAGCCTCTTAGACACACTTATGTCAAATGAAACTCATTATCTCTGCTTTCTCATCTCCCAATTCCCCACCCCAGCCACCCAGCACAACGACCCCATTTCTTTTGGTCTTGCTGACATTCATCAATCCCCATGTTAGAACCCTCGGTATTAGCTTCATCTCTTCCTTAATTTTAAATCTCAAAATAAAGTCAGCTACCAAAATCTCTGAGAGGTTGTTAGAAGCTTCCTTGTCTCTGAATTCCCACGCCTTCCTAGGCAGGCTCTGGTCCACCTTGCAGACCCACCAGATCTATCCGCTGAACCCTTTTTCCTCTTGCTCTCCTCTTAGGGTGGAAAGTGAGGGAGAGCAGAAGACAGAATGCTCACGTGCAAACGCAAACTGGTCAAGAGTGTCCTGGGCAGTTTCTTTAAGGAATGGGGAAGGGGGACAGTAGACATAAGAGGAGCAAAACCTAGAGCCTCCTTCTTTAAAATAAACACTCCTCAACCATTTCTTAGGCATTACCTCTTTTGTTACCAACATTCTTAATGTGGAGTTTTAACACAAATCACACAGGAGAATTTTCTGTTCCCACTGTTTGAATAAAATGAAATACATCTATTGCCTTTAGGGATTTAATATCTGCAAAAAACTGCATGAAGTTTCTTGGCTGGCGTGAAAAACTATTCCTCCTTGATCTAAGAATTCTGTTTTGGGGCGCCTGGGTGGCTCAGTCGATTAAGCATCCGACTCTTGATTCCTGCTCAGGTCATGATCTCAGGGTCCTGGGGTAGAGCCCGGGGTGGGACTCTGTGCTCAGCGCTGGTCTACTTATCCTTCCCCTCTGCTTCTTCCACCAGCCCCCCACCACCCGCATTTGTGCACGCACTCTCTCTCTCCCAAATAAATAAATAAATTCTTTTAAAAAATTCCATTTCACTCCTTGGATGCCCCATGACACTTAAGCTCTAGCTCTTAATAAGCCCTGAACTTAGTAGGTCTTCAACAAATCCTTGCTGAAGGAGCTTCTTGTCTCGCATCTCCCAATGGGACAGATGGGATTTATCTTTTATTTCCTTTATGTGCTTTATTCTCTTAAATTTCCCAGGGCTTTTTAATAGCTGTTTGTTACCACTTTCACCTCCCCTCTCCCTAAATTCTTTGAATTCCATGCTGTACTCAGGGTTCTTCTAAAATGAGGCTTTGTTTAAAGCAGCTTTTCCCACTGCACAGCTTTTAAAACTATTAGGGATTCAAAAAAAAAAAAGTCTTCAGCTCTATGGATCATAGATCTTATGGACCAGCACAGACTTTGAGTCCCTGACTGATCAAATAAGAAAGCATCCTTTACAGGCTGTTCAATGTGTGTTTATTTACTTCTCCCCTCCCTGCCCTCCCATCGTCTTTGTAAGCATTTCCATAGCCAGAAATACCATTCAGTAAAGTGCATGGTGCCTAAAACAATAAATATGCCCTCCAAAGTGCCCCACGTATTCACTAGGATAAAATAAATAAATTAACAAAACAGTCAAAAGCAAATCAAAGTTGTGATGACCATAGGGAACTTGTATGCATGGGAGTGAGGTATGTGATTTATAAATAGAGAGAGTACCACCAGGCTGTTGCAGAGAAATGATGTATTCCGAAAGCCCTTTGAAAAAAATACACAATCAAACGTGATTTTCTCTGTCATATCCCTGTTTGTGAGTTCTAGAAGTTCTGCAGAAAGAGGTAGACTTTTCCAGCGTTACTGAGCCAATCAACCCATAGACTTTAACACCTAGTGCCCATCTCTCCCTAATTCTTAATATTTCATTTATCCTTTGATGATATACTGAATGATTCAGGTAGCAGTCTGCATTGGAAATCATTCTTTGGTGTTAAGAACTATAAATTCCCTCCTCTCCACCCACTTTCCAAACACACATCCTTTAATCAACAAAACATTGGCAGAAGGTTCCCGGAATGTCTGACAAATGCAAAGGCCTAAATGAATGAATTTGTGAAAAGCAAAAAGCAATGTTGTATGCTCTTGTGCCAAAGACAAATAACCAAACTACAGCATCTCAAAAAAAAAAGGCAATAATCTTTAGAGGTTAATGGGTCACAGCAACCACTTTCCTAATTAAAAGCGGCTCTGATCCCTTTCTCAATTCTTTTGTCTTCAGATGGAGTTGGGATTTTATCATTGATTAGCTTTTAAATCATTTGGAGGCACTAAAGAAGAAATTCGAAAATGTTAGTAACCAAAAAATTTATTTTCCCTCAGATAAAACCGACTTTGCTATATTGCTCAAAGTCATACTTTATAAATCCTATTTAGGAGCAGTGAGGACTTAGAGTGGGGGTTACCCAGCACCGTAATGCTGCGTTGAAGCAGGGCCTGGAGCTGATACGAATTGGCAGTGTCAGCTTGAATACGACCAGTCCAAAAGGCACATTTTCAGAAGAGGGCCTTCAGATGGCACTCGACTGAAGGAGGGAGATCGGATTTCTCTCTCGAACCCGCACATGCTTGGCAAGGACACAGATTTCCCTCAGATGTTTATTCACAGCAGCATGGCTGGGAGGGTCTGTTAGGTATCAGGGGCTGGGGCTGAAAGCCCTCTGAACCACACGTTGAAGCCACCACATCAGTGGATCAGGGCCAGTGTCCTCTTTGGGAAATTAAATAAAATGTCTTGACATCCATTTTGGAAGATAACGATTCTAATAATTACAGGTAGCGTTTGCGGTGTGCTTCCTAAGCATTTTATGTAGCAGCCCAATGAGGCAAATAAAACGCTTCTCATTCACAAATGGGAAAATGCAAGTGCAAATTGGGTAGATGACCTTCTCAAGGTCACGCAGCTGGAGCCCCAATTTGAACTTAGGAAGTTTGACTCCAGAAGCCACACAGTCCCCACCTCCACACTCTAGAACTTCACGTATTAATGACATGGGCACCAATAAACCCAGTGGCTTTCTGACCGTGAACTTGGGAGGATGACACTGACAGAGGCTCTGGTGCATCCAAGTACAAGGTGGAGACAAAGAAGGAGGAGGATAAACAGCACACAGTCAAAATGGAGGTGAATAAGCCTTTTCCTCTCTCGGAATTTACATGAAGTCCATTTTAAAATTTAATTTCGAAGGGGAAGTGACCATCACAAGCAAGCATGTTATGAGTTTTTCAAAGAATGTCAAGCAAGTGGGTTCATTCGTCAAGATTCATGGTGTGTTATTTGATAACAGGAAAATGAACTGGCTTGTAGATCATCCTAAACAGCTGATTCATTTAGTGTGCTTTGCTAATATGCCTCATCTTTCAAGTTTGAAAGGTGAATCAACCGGGTCCTCCTACATTCTTACAAAATGTGTGATTTGTGTGTGTAGGTCTGGAGGGAGGTCCGTTGTGTTTTTCAACCCCTACGTATTTTGGAGGTAAATTGGACATGAAGAATATGAGTTATAGTTTTGTTTGTTTTCCCCCTTTTTTGTGTTTTAACAGAAAGCATTTGATATATCCAAATAAATGCTGCTCACATATCAATAGGGTAAAGCAAATCATTAAAAATCATCTTTCATACAGTGTCAAACATATTAGATGAAAAAAAGGCAGGGCTGTAATACACACACACACTATCTAGTTCATTTGAAACTGGAGTTCTCAAACTTGTCACTATTGACATTTTGGACAAGATAATTCCTTGATGGAGGGGGCTGCCCTGTGCATTATAGGATATTTAACAGCACTCCCGTCCTTTACTACTAGATGACAGGTGCACTATCCTCCCCCCAAGTTGTGGTCACCAAATATGTTTCCAGAAATTGTCAAATGCCCCATTGGGGGGTAAAAGTGCTCAGTGGCCTACAACCCACTTCACTGAAAAACCCCTTCACCCACCAAAGTTCAACTTCTTACCCCCAAGTATATATGGTGTTCAATTCCCCATGCCTCTACCCTCCGGAACTAAGATGCTGGTATGCCAGATATCATCTGCAGCAGACTAGGTCTGAAACATGCTTCTTCCTCTTATTGAAAACATAACTCTTTCACAAAGAGAATTTTAAATATTTTTTGCATGCAATTCCCTTTGGCTGGGAATCACAGGGCCTCGATGCCAAACTGCAGTCAATTCTATTCCCAGCATCTGGTTGCTGGCGGGATCCTGAAGCAGTTGGTCTGGTGGTTTTTCGGAGTAGCCTTGGACTCCATCACACTGCAATCTGTTTTGCTGATGGTCTCCCCAATTTGTTTTTATTCATCTCCAGTGCAATAGAATTTGTACTCTTTTATCCACTCAAGGGTAAAGCCCTGGATAAAGTCTCCCATGGGACTGACATGCCTAAGCCTTTTACTATCCAAAAATGAATACAAACCACATTCCTGTCTTAAATCATACATTATTTAGCCTGTATGTACACATGCAATCCATTGCTCGGTGGATCACACTGCTGCAAGCTATTGAATTCCTCTCCCAGTGTAATTTCCACATAACCTTGCTTCTGCAGACCTCTCCTCTAGTGTGAACACAACACGAGCAAGTAGACATGGCAAGAACTGTCGCAGTCACTGGAGTGCCTATAATAATCTCAAATGAGGGTGTGTATGAATTTTGTCCACGTGCGCAAGAATAAATGCAGCTAAATGAATATCCGAGGCAAGACGTGCGATTTGAGCCATGGTTGCATGAACCACACATATGATAGCTTTGCAATTTTATGCTAGGCAATTGCCCAACTGTTAGGTAGAATGTTACTATATAAAACAATTGTTTCAATTACACATTTTAGAACAGAGTTTGGTGAAAACCTGCCCCACTTCTCTTTTCCTACCCATAGATCAGATACGGAAATGAGCAATAAAGGATAAGACTCCTCACAAAAGGCAATCAATTGCACATTCTCCGTCAAGGGGTCTTAGTAATAGCCACTGTCAACAGTGGTAACCTTGTGTTTAAGAGCTCCACATTGCCCTCCGGGAATCCTGGTCTACCACTAACTAGGCACTTAAACCACTAGTCATGAGTAGAATAGGAATTGCGATGATCTCACCTCGTAAGACTGCCATGAGGCTTTAATATATAAATTACATATAAAGTATTTAGCACAGCGCCTGGCACAGAGTCAATACTCAATAAATACTTGTTGATCTTATTATTTTCATCAGCATCATCATGACACAGATCCTTAAAAGAAACACTACTCTCTCAATCCCAGTTGGAGTAATGTATCTTGAAGGAGTTGCTACAAGAGTCAATGGTTTATTTTTTTAAGCAAAGGAGCCACTATTCTTGAAATGAAACTATGTCACTAGAACTGTGGTTTGTCATTCTCATCAAGAATCAAAAAGTAGCAACTGAGCACTGATGAAACAATCACTGTGGATTGAATGACTAATTAGTTTCAAGGTATTTACAAATCACTACTGAGGTTTTATTAAAATTCTGTTAGGATGAGATTCACTTTTGCAGTAAATATTAGTTTTTAAAAACCTCAGCAGATTGCATAATCACACGTTGCTCTGTGCTATTTACAAATAGGATTAATCTAAAGTCATTGAATTCCATGCAGAGGTTTGGATATTAAATGACATTTTAAAATTCATGGTACTTGGAAACACACGTAAACTAGTTATTGTTCATTTCAAGCACCTATAAACCAATTTCATTAACAAATTTACAAGCTAGAGAAGAGTGGCTGCTATGAATGATGCGAAGGCCTTTTATAAAGATTGCTTAGTCCTCCAAATCACGATGACATCTGGCCTTTGCTCCCATCCATCTTGTAATTTGGCCAACTCTTGATCTCTTTAAGGAAAAATAAGTAAAATTAAAATCCATTTCAAAATTTGTGGAACTTAAGGCATTCATGTAAAGTTCAAGTCTACACTTAGAAAGTAACCCCGACAGCTCATGATTTCAATATTAATAAGGATTTATTCCTCATCCAAAGGGGGGGGAAAAAGCCATGATTGGCACCCAAGGTAGAGATTACAATATCATCTATGCTATGAACAGTAATTGTTAGAATTCCCCAGAAATATCAAAAGTGACCATAATCCCGGGATGGGACCTCTGTTTTCTTTCTCCCGGGTATATCTCAGAGATCAATTCAAATACTTACTTTTGTAGTGGGCTAGAATCACTGGGAAAAGACTGAAAACCCAGAACCAGTCATCATAACTTCTTGTGGAAATCTCTCCACAAGATCTCTGGGAGAGCAGCATCTCAATTCCAAATGTGATCAGAGATAAAGAGGAGATCTTACAAAGAGCCAAAGAATTACACTTGAGTCACATTCTTATACCTTATAAGATATGTTTATTTAATTATTTAATTATTTAATTATTTTATAAATTAATATATTTTATTATTTAATTTAGTTTAGTTTAGTTTTTTCCCCATAATCTCATTTTGACTCGTTTCCTGTTTTTTTTTGTAATATTCTATGTTATGTAATATTCTATGTTTCCTAATCCAACAATCTGTTTCCCAAAAACTATAATCAGTAATATTGTCAACAGTTAGTTGCCCTAGCTTTGTGATGTGTGCTACCCTAAACAGAATGAAGACCAGCAGATGCAGTTTACAGGACACCACTGTAAGATGTGTTGCCCTAGTACTTTACTGAGACTAAATGAACACTTGGCAAGTTTTCTTCTTCAGCCATAAAAACAGATATAATGAGCCATTTCCACTCAATTGACTAATTTCCATGGTAACCAAAACTATTACTGACTTGGTTACTAGTAGCTAATGGGTGATAAAAATGAAGCATTTTTTTTTCAAACCATGTGTAACAAAAATTACAACCAATAATGGAAGGTCAATCAGAACACCAAATGGTATTACGACTTTTTTGGTGACTCTGTCCGATTAGACCAGAATTTGCTTTTTGCTTTTTCTGAAAGTAAATCTATGTTGACTTAGGAGCAATGTGATAATAGCATAAAGAGCAAATGCAGTAAAATCTGATTCCTTTTTTTTTTTTTTAAGATTTTATTTATATATTTGACAGAGAGAGAGATCACAAGTAGGCTGAGAGGCAGGGAGAGAGAGGGGAGAAGCAGGCTCCCCACTGAGTAGAGAGCCCAATGCATGACTCCATCCCAGGACCCTGAGATCATGACATGAGCCAAAGGCAGAGAGGCTTAACCCACTGAGCCACCCAGGTACTCCACAATCTGATTTCTTTATTGAGGCTTTCATTCCAGGTACATAATGCCTCTCTAACCCCTATTTAACCCTGTTGTTCTCTACTTCCAATGCTCGTGCAGATCTCCTGCCATATCACAGTGACATCTGCATTTATACCTTATTTTGTCTTCCTCCCTTCACTTGGAATGCCTGGGCTGCATTCTTCTGCCTTTTTCCAAGGTGACTCTAAAGTGTGTCCTACACACTAGGTACTTTTGAGAACAAAAGAGAGAGACATTGATAATTATATCAGGACACAAGGTATAAATAGAGACTGTCCAAAGAAACTTGGAACATATAACCATCCTATGATTATTTTCTATTTACCTGAATCTCACACATTCCTCTAGAGTCACCTCCTCAAGTTTCACCCCGTATCATAGCATTATCCTTTTATTACTTTAAGCCTATTTCATTTATGCGTCTTCTTTAGTTTCTAGTAATTAAATACCCACAAAAGGTTATAAAATAATTAACAACAATAGCATGACTAATGTTCATTGAACATACACTAAAAAAATAATAAAAGAACATATACTATATCCCAGGCATTGTTCTAAGAATTTCATATTGATTTATTTGGATGATCTCAGAACTTTGGGAAGTAGCTATTATTACCACCCCGATAACAAAGAGGAGAATACAGAGATTCGAGGAATTTAAATGACTCTTCAAGGTTGTTCAGCTACTCTGTGGCAAATTCAGAACCCAAAGCGAGGCAGGCTTCACTCTAGTTAATTCCGGATTGAACTCTAAATATGTGCAGTCCAAGATGGCACCCACTAGTTACAAGTAGCTATTTAAATTTAAATATAATTGATGTAAATTAATTAAAATAAAAAAGTTCAGTTCCTCAGTAACACTAGCCATGTTTCAAATGTTCAAAAACACATGACTACTAACCTCTATATTGGACGGGAAGACACAGAACATCTATACCATCACATAGCGTCCTCCCGAACAGAACTGAACTAGACCATTCCTACAGATACAAGGCAGCATCTCCCCAGACTATACCACACAACTGCAGGACTTAAATGTACTGAGCTAAATAGCGGCATGATCTCTATGCATGTATTTTGCATGTATTAATTGCAATTAATTGCATAGGGTTTTGTTAAGTGCAACTAACCTCCTTTCAGTACAGACTATGTTTAAGTTTTTTCTCCTTCAGGAGTGGGTCTATTTTGGCATATAAAATCTCTCTTTCAACTGATAACTCACTTAGCCAAAAGTAGAAATTATTAAAAGCAATCTCCACAAAGTAAAATATAATCTGTGAGAAGCACAGGATGTATTTTACTTGTTTTTAATCAAAACCAAAGTTTCATCTGTATTTTAAAATTTCTTAATACCAAGAAAAAAGAGCAACAGAGATAAACTGTTGGTACAGAATAGATGTCTCTGTCTTTGCCAGGCAAGCTTCTGGCCTGGGAGGAAGCTCTGCACTTTTGTACCTCTTCTCCTTTTCCCAAAAGAAGAGCACCCTTACTTCCCACATATTACAGGCTATTCTACCAATCTTATTTCCCTCTAAACTAAACCAAGGCAAAAAAGGAGAAGTGTTCTTACAGTGAACTACAGAGGCAATTTAGCAAATTCATAAACAATAACCTATATTCCATGACATAAAATAGTTATGTTGTTTTATTAGCCAATTCATTCATATTTTATTGATGTAGCAAAATTAAATGCAAACAGAACCTATGCTTCAAAAGTCCTAAATCTAAGAAATTTGGACTATAAAACACAATAATTTCCTCAAGAAGACAATGTTGGAACACAGATCAAAAATGCAACAGCAATTAATACATGCAAAATAATCGCTTCATTATAAAAACTGGAAGGAGTACTTGCACAGATAATTTCCTGTGAATATATTTTCAACATTCATTGTATTTTGGGCTATGAGATGATAATTATGAGAATAAATTAATGCTCAAGTTCAAGAAAAAGTGATCTGATAATAAAATGAATATTAGGCATTTTATATTATTAACTTATTTATTAAAATTTTTATATCAGAAACTTATATTAATACCTTCATACTTTTATTTCTCCTATTTGTAAACCTGTATGAAGTCTCTTGTTCTCAGTATATTTTAAGTCAGTCTGCCTTGTACCTTAAAGAATGTTCAAAATAGTATGGACATATCCAATTTCTAGTGCATCTTCTTTGTTGTAGGATTACTGGAGGTGCTTTTTGCCCAGTGATATTCTCCATAATCAAGACAACAAACTAGACAAGAAACTAGACAACAAACTACAAAAGACAGTACTGCTTTTCTTTCTCCAAATTACTTTTGTCCTTCTTAAATAAATTATGCTTCAGAGACTGGCAAATTGGTAGACTCTCCAAAGGCTCGAGAAGAAGGAAATATTATTATTATTATTGCATAGTGACTAAGAGCATAAATGCCAAAGCTACACCACCCACGTTCAAATCCTGCTTTACCACTTATTGTCTGTATGGCCTTGGGCAAATTACCTGAATTCTTTGCCTCAGTCTCCTCATCTGTGAAACTGGGCATAATAACTACCTCCAAAGATTGTTAGACATTTCAAATGAATAATTATGTGTAGAGCACCGAGAATAAAGCCGGGAACACAATAAGCCCTCTATGAGTACTTGCTATTATTATTACATAAATCCTAAAGCTTTTTACAATACCCATTGTTATCATGAACAATAGTGTTCTTTTGAGTAAGAGGAATATTGGTTGGTCTATTGAATGATCTAGCAAACTCTGGTTTGTCAAGTGTAAAATCTTACAATCCAAAGTTCACTGATGCTTGTCAAACTGAAATTCTCTAGATTAGAATCAAGAAATGTCACTCTTTGATGAGACTTTAGGCTCAATTAGTACTATTTTAGTTAGTGATACTGATTACCTTCAGATAAACTGATGAGAAGACTGTTAGAAAAATTTTTTTTAAGATAAATGAAAACTTTTACAAGGGAAGCCATTCTTAGAATACACAAGTTCTAGAAAAATGTCTACAAATTGTGAAACTACTCATTAAAATAAGATATATCTTATTGCCAATGGAAAAGCTTAGATCAGTTAAATAACACACTAACTACTAAATGTCCATGCACTTAACTGAAAGGACTTTTATATACAGAAAATAAGCTATACTAATTTCATAGCTTCTAACTCCAAAAATAATTATGTTTTTAAAAATCATTGCCCTGAAAGGATATTTTATGGGTAAACAATTATTTAAACTGTTTATTTCAGTTTAATTATCTAATTTCTAGTACGTTGTATGATATGTGCCCTAGGGTAACTATAACAAAGTCTCTAGTATAAAATTGGGATATCCATATGTTTATACATTCCAAAGCGCTTACAACACATCTCCAATATTACAGAAAGTTATTTTATTTCATTTTGTTTCAGTTTGGAGAATTATATGTATACCTCAGCAAACCAAAAAAACAGCCTTTTCAAAGGTGTAATTACTAAAAGAGTTTTCCAAGAGTGACCATCCCTTTGCCTCCTCAAGAGAAGCCTCAGAGTTTGCTCTATTCAGCAGAAACCAAATTGGCTGGATTGGGGAATCAAAACAGAAAACCAACTCAGAATTACTGCTACTATTACAGTTCTGTGAGGAAAAAACAAAAACAAAAGTTCCAATATATAACGCTGCTGATTTCTGAAATGTAAATACTCTTACAGGGTGGGTTTTAACCTACTAAAAGTTGAAACCCGGCTCATAGAATCTCTGAGAATTTAGTGACCAGCTCTCACATGCAGTACCATCCACCTCCAGCATCCCATTACATTGAAAAACTCAACCATAGCTGAAATGCTATTTAATGGTCCAGCATCTTAGGAGACATAAACAAAGGAAAGAGTCTCTAAGCCTGAGTAGGAAGGAAGGTAGGAATACCTAGGAAAACAGAGAACAGAATATGAATTTCTTGGTGTCTCTGTCTCAGTTGCTGTGTCCAGAGGACACCATGAGAGAATGTGGAATGTGCAGGCTGTTTTAGGAAATCTTCATGATCTCATGGAGGAACAGTACAGAAAACAGAAGTTCCTGAAGAAAGATGGGACTCAAAGAGAACCACTGCATTCATTAGCCAGCAGAGAATTTCTTAAAAAGAAAGTAACATTATGTTGTCATTCCTTGAGGTACAAATACTCAGGGTCTACTTTAAAATTAAACTCTTTGAGGGCAGAACATTAACACCACGGATTTGCTCACTCTTAAGTAGAATCAAAACGGAGACAACCAAACATAAGAAACTAAACTGACAGCATCCATCAACAAAGCAAAAAGTATAGCATTAATTACTAGAGTAATAATAAAAGCTGCTTCCTTGAATTTATGGTATCAGTAGTTTTATAAGCATTGCTCAATTCAGGATATGGGTTAATTAACAACTTGTTAGGTTAAACATGTAACAAGCTAACTTTACATATTAAATTGTATGTATATATGATAAAACACATATATATCCCATCACCCTTTCTACTTACAACCAGCGTCATACAGAACCCCACATTTTGGCTGATAATGGGTAAACAACTTGTTCAAGTTTACAAAATACGTGCAGTGTAGCAAACGCTAGAAATGTAGCTCTTTACAGATTTGTAAATGAAACAATTTTTTTTTTGTTTCTATACATAGACTCTTAAACCCACTGGCTTTAAGAATCTCCATTTAGAAATTTTACTTGTGGGAGGGATCAAATTAGAGAAAAGTTATATTATACCAAAGAAAGACCAAAACCTTCTAATTTTCAGATAACCGATACAAACTTAATCCATACTACAACATGTATAAAACAGAACTTAGAATTTGTCATATAAGTTCAACAGTAACATACAACTAAATATTATTATGAAAGATAAAATATCCAGTGACACTTATTCCTTAAAGTCCTAAAGAAACAAAGTTAGAGAAAATAGATTTTCTTAATGATTTTTTAAAAATATTTTATTTATTTATTTGACAGAGAGAGAGATCTCAAGTAGGCAGAGAGACAGGCAGGGGAGGGGGGGAAGCAGGCTCCCCACTGAGCAGAGAGCCCGATGGGGAGCTTGATCCCAGGACCCTGAGATCATGACCTGAGCCAAGGGCTGAGGCTTACTGAGCCACCCAGGCACCCCTAGAGAAAACAGTTGATCCCATTAATAATAGCATAGAGTTCTCAGTACATTTAACTGCAGGATAGAAAGCAAAGGAAAGATCGAGAAATTTGCCAAATGTGATCTATTTTTACATCTACTAAAGTATAAGAGAACTGGGGCGCCTGGGTGGCTCAGTCAGTTAAGCATGTGACTTGATTTCGGCTCAGGTCATGATCTCAGCATTGTGAGATCAAGCCCTACATTGGGCTCTCCCTCTCTCTCAAAAACAAAAACAAAAACAAACAATAAAGGACAAGAGAACACAGTGCCTCTGTTCAAGGCTAATTCTTAAGAGAATATCTGTTTTTTTATTGTAACCTATGCTTTTCATAATAAGTAAAGAACAACATATTTTACTACTCAGAGTGATTATTTTAAGTATAGGAATAAAGAGAGCTGAGAAATGGTCAAATTTTATAACCACTGTTCTCAAGGTAATAAATGGAATTAATTTCATTGCTTTTTCTTATAGTTTCCAGTAATAATAGAGATAAAAACAAAATGAGAAAGGAGACTAATAACCTAGATCTCTACCAGGGTAGGGACTTTTACTCAAATGGATTATGGTTTATTAGTAAACTCATATTTAAGACATTTTTTTGCATGGGGATATTATTCATCCAGTGAAAACAGGCATCCACTGGTGTTATGTTCTGATTGAGCAGAGGAAGGTAAAGATTCCCAAAACATAGAGTATATACCATAGTGGCAGAACTCCTTCTTAATACCCAATACTCCAATGTAAGCATAACAAAGCATGGGATTCTTCTAGCACAGCTACCTCTGGCTAGAAGCACTGTTTGGAGGGCTTTAATATTATAGTATTCTAATATGTTGACTGTCCACACACTCTGGGGTTGACTAAACTATGTGCAAAGACATGTTTCCTTTTACTTATGGGATTCCATTAGTCATTAATTTCAATCAGCACCAAGGCTTCTGGCAAAGCCAGGTAATGCTGAATGTTAGCAATCTGAGACAGACAGACAGATACATCTTTAATCTTGGTCACTGTTCCTATTTTGGACACAACCTTCAATCCTATGTGAAGACGGAGATAATGACCCACCCCCACCAAAAAAGAAAAAAACAAAAAACAAAAACGAAAACAAGAAACCCACGCATGTTTTTCACTTGCTTTTTCTTTGTTTTTGTTTTTGTTTTTGTTTGTTTTTATATTTTTAAAGATTTTATTTATTTGACAGAGAGATCACAAGTAGGCAGAGAGGCAGACAGAGAGAGAGGGGAAAGCAGGCTCCCCGTGGAGCAGAGAGCCAGACTGGGGGCTCGATCCCAGGACCCTGAGATCATGACCTGAACCGAAGACAGAGGCTTAACCCACTGAGCCACCCAGGTGCCCCTCACTTGCTTTTTCTTGATTAAAAGGATGAAAATGGCATGAGTCAATGTGTCCCATTTACTTTGAGCTATTTATCTCACACTGGCAGGTCAAATAAAAATACGACTTGTTTACAAACTGAATGAAAATAAAGATTATGTTTGTAGCTGATAGGCCAATTCTTGTGACCAATCAAATCCCTATATCTTTTCCCTACCTGATCTTACAGATTAGTTGTTATTGAAGACGCAGAGAAATTGGGAAAAATAGGAAATTGTCACTGTCATTCCAACTTGAATTTCAGTGGGTGGTCTTCCTGTGAACGAGAACTCATCTTGTTATATGTTCCCTTATAAAACTGAAAAAATAATTATTTAATATTTGTTTTCCTGACAACGGAGTATTGATAGCTGACAATCAATTCCTCTCCATTGGCAGTAATTCAAGATCCCTTGTGTACTTCTGAAAATACTTTTCTGAATGAAACTAGTTATAATTGGTGAAACTCTCCAAATAGAGCAATCTTACATATCAACATCTCCATGACTTTGGTATATAGTCTACTGTGATTTGGATTTGGATTTGAACCACACATCTCTGATTTAAACCAGTTTCCAAGTTCTACTTAAATATATTACTCAAATTCTATGCTATGCAGAAAATGTAACATTCTTTTTATTTTTTCAGTAATTAATTGATTTTTAGAGTGGGAAAGGGGTAGAGGGAGAGAGAGAATCAAGCAGGCTCCACACCCAGCACAGAGCCTGACTTCGGGGCTCAGTCTCACAACCTTGAGATCATGACCTGAGCCGAAACGAAGAGTCAGATTCTTAACCAACTGAGCCATCCAGGGGTGCCATATTTTTCAATTGAAGTATAGTTGATATACCATGTTACATTAGTTTCAGGTATAAGAATCACTCTTTTCAGCTGGAATTTGTTTGTAGGATTTTAGAGAATACGAATATATTCCACTAATATATACGCCACTAATATATATTCTCTGATTATAATAATTAGAGAATTAGAATATTATAAAGAAGAGACAAATGACTAAAGATAAATAGTCCGAACACCATGGAAGTTGAAAGCAACAGATGCTTTCTTAGTCTATTGGGGCTGCTGTAACAAAGTATACCACAGACTGGATGGCTTACAAACAATAGAATTTTATTTCGCACAGTCTTGAAGGCTGGAAGTCTGAGGCTAGGGGGCCAGCATGGTCGGTTAAAGGTACTATCTTCCAGCTCCCAGATTTCTGATTGTATCGTCACATGATGGAAGGGACAAGGGGGCTCTGTGTGGGGTCTCTTTTATAAAAACTCTGATCTCCTTCATAAGGGCTCCGCCTTCATATCTGAGGATCTCGCAAAGTGTTATCACATTGGGCATTAGAATTTCAACACATGCTCAGGGAACACAAATATTCAGACTGCATCAGATGCTTAAGTTCAAAATGATCAGCATGGGGCCATACGTGGCTAAAGGTTAAAATTATGCACTTTGTGAA
Organism: Mellivora capensis; assembly: GCA_004024625.1. NCBI lineage: Eukaryota > Metazoa > Chordata > Mammalia > Carnivora > Mustelidae > Mellivora > Mellivora capensis. The sequence goes on from PISX010000581.1 coordinate 19,117, forward strand.
AATGAACATTCCACCAACATGGGGACAGATCCAGGTTTTGCAGTGAGAGAGACTTTTTTAAAAAAAAGAATAAAATGTATAAATATAAAATTGGTTACAAAAGCAAATATTTATTTAGAATCAAAAAAGAAGTTGCGAGAAGTCACCAATTTTAAAAGCTGATAACACAAACATTGAAAAAATGCTAGAAATAATAATATTAACTCCCCGACACACTTCAAAATAATTTTCCCTCTTTTTTTTCTGCATACTCTTTGATTGCCTCATCATATGGCAGTAGCTTCATAATATTTTCTATAAAGAGAATAAGAAGATAATTCTCTGTGCCTTCTAGTGCTTGATAGAAATGGGTTTTTTTTATTGATAGTTTAGAACAGTTTTCTTTACAGCTTTACAACTCATTAATGGTAATGGTTTCTAAATTGTTAGAATGGTAAATGTGGGGACTAAAAATTGGGAAGAATTTTGCATAGACCTGTCTTTTGGCTTCAGATCTTACAAATCTTATTTTTTTCTCCTACTTCCCATTTACTTGCAGGGTTGGGCACCAAAGGCCACACACCTATCACAACAGGACCTAGTGGCAGCATGTCCCTACCACAATGCCCAGGACATCAGTACAGTGGGCAGTCTGGAAACCATTCTTGCCACAGAACGGCTAGTGATGACACAATGCGTATCCCATTAAATCTAGACTAAATGCATCTCCCATCACCACCTGACAAAAGGGAAATTGCAATGGGGAAGCTGAAGTGGAGAAAGACAAGCGTCTTAAAATATCTTTCTTTTGCAAAACTTCCAAACCCATATCACCATGTGAACACATTGCTAGGCAATGGAGAAATATGGCTTTGGTCAGGGTAAACTTAAACAATTTAGATGGTGCATCATTGGCCAATTTTAAGGAGAAGGGTACAAAATTAAGACACAAGGTTAGGGGCACCTGGGTGGCTCAGTGGGTTAAGCCTCTGCCTCAGGTCATGATCTCAGGGTCCTGGGATCGAGTCCCGAATCGGGCTCTCTGCTCAGCAGGGAGCCTGCTTCCCCCTCCCCCACCCGCCCCGGCCTGCCTCTCTGCCTACTTGTGATCTCTGTCTGCCAAATAAATAAATAAAATCTTAAAAAAAAAAAAAAAGACACAAGGTTAGATAGGGAATCACGGAAATGCTGGGGAAAACGAGGGGCCCTAAAGCTTTAATTTCATCGGCTTCTAAGGAACCCTGCTGCCACTAACTCCTCAGCCCACCTTTGTAGCCACCCTCCATCTCTACAGTTAGGTGATCTCCCCTATTCACAGGTAAGTACTTTGTGTGATCATGTGCACCTGTGCCTTGCCACTTGCTCTTCTTTCTGTCTCCTTTGAGCCCATGTCCTCCAGTGTCGTCTTCTGGGCACTTTTCCTGATAGCTCACTGTGCTGCAGAGCACCATGAAGCGTTGCCCCAGGTCACGGCATGAACATGTCCCAATACATTATGCCTTGAATGTTCCACTTGAATTTAGCAGTCATCATTCACAGATCAACTGTGTATTGGTGACTTAACATATGGATACATCTGTTTTTTATTTTCATGGCTCTGTCTCATTCAGGCATCAAGTCCTGCTTATGCTTCCTTCTTAGTGTCTCACACATCTGTCTTTTCCATTCATTTCACTGTTTCTATTCTTGTCTGGGAGCACTCCACTTCACATATGGATTAATGTAACCGTCTCCAAATTGTGTTTCCTGTTCCCAAGCTCCGAATACTCTAATCTATCCTGCATGCGGCCCTAGCTTTATCTTCCTAAAACAAAAATTAATTTTCACACTTCTTCCGCATGTTGAAATAAAAAAAGGAAATCCCGAAATGCCCTTCCTAGTCTAAAGATCACCTTCCTTAGACGACATTCAAGGACTCTAAAGAATTTTCACATCTCCTTGACCATTAGGCTTCAGAAATGTAAATTCGTATTTCCAAATGTTCGTAACTTTTACAATTTTATGTTTGCAAGCCACTCCAATTTATTCTTGCAAATCTAAAATAATGTGATGCTTTTTGCTGAAAAGGAAAACTATTGCTCTGTGCACATCTGAGTACCTATTGCTCAGTAAAGAATTTCATTTCCAAATTGCCAGTTTCTACAGTTTGCTTGATTTTCACCCAAAATTCCAGCACAACTGGGCACTTCTGAGGGCCCTGTTGAGTAATATCATCTCAAAGGGCAGAAATACATTTGCATAATTTACATTTACAAAAGATGCGAGTTATGCACATCTTCATTTGGCAGGAGAATGCTCTGGTGTGACCACTTACATCTAAATGGCCTAGGAATTGTCCTTCTCAGCATTCATCAGCCATCCCCTCATTTTATTCTATTAGGAGGGAAGGAAGAGCAATGCAGATTGATCAACGTGCCAGTGAGTTTTATGGCTGTATTTTAGAATGACCTATATTAAAGGAGTTAGGCAAACGTAAGAGAAATTTACTACTCTCAGGATAATGGCTCTCTGTAGCGGAAGGGTGTCCCAAACATGGCATATTCTTGCTTTATTTACACCCCCATGCTTGACTGATCATCTTTCCCATATTTTGCCTTACTTGTGAAAGCACAGATTCTCTTGCCTTATTGATCTCTTTATATCCTTATCATTTTTCCCCTGAGTTATTTGGCATGATGACAGTGGTGCGTCACCAAGGCTGATTTAACATCATCTCCCAAGTATGCAGCACTGAACTCAGAGCCGAATATTTTAAAGCTGAACCATGTAACACATCTGTCAGGCAATGGTACAAATACAGTCACTTGTCAGAACTAATGAATGAGGTAATCCAGAGTATGGGTAAATAGCAGGAAGATGGAAGATGCTAGAAGCGATGTTTCGCCAAAAAGCATTTCTGAGTAATTAAATTATCTGAGGAAGAATGATGTTTCTTTGTTTTTAGCTCTAACTCATTTTTTTCTCTCACAAAAAGACCTCGGTGGTAATACCTAGAGAACCAAAAGTGCAGTGAGAAGCAGATTCAGCTATTCACCCGTCAATGGAAAGAGTGGGTGGTCCTTTGACTGTGGTCTATCTCTCACGGGAAGGGTATATTTTTCTCTGATATTTTATAAAAACTTGCTTAACCAGGTAGTTCTTCTTTACTTGATTACAGTCCAATCTTTGTTTATTTTTGCAAAAGCCTCATTATTGGATGTGACCAGTCACAGCATAAACCCAGAAAATGCAGAGATGGTTCAATGAGAGGAATGGACACAGGTTGCCAGCCCAAAGTACCTCATCTTAATTTTTTTAAAGAATGCTCTACAAAGAGAAAAGAATATCCCAAAGTTGCTTCTTTACACAGAGTGTAAACAAGTACATTCCCAAAGGGAGAAAGGTGTAGAAGTACAGATGTGTCAAGGTGTGCGTAATTACAGAAGAGAGGACACAACAAAAGCCTAGAAAGAGAAAAATTAGGTGAAGGGAAGGAAAGAAGAGCCATGTCCCTGACACAAACACTGATTCTTGTATTGGAAAGGAAATGCCTGACTTTATACAGGATCTCCTCGGTTATTTATAACTTGGGATGCAGCATTTTAAACAGTGATTAAGTTCTGTGAATGGTCCTTACACACTCATTTCCCTTCATCTGGAAGTCAAGATGAGAATCTAACACTGAGGACCCAAGATAAAGATAATCTGGAAGTCCTACCAAGTACCATCTCAATAAAAATGATCACTAATGCCACTGAACTCTGCTTTTATCTAGAATCCCACTGTACTGCTATTCCTACTTTCACCACCTTTGATATCTCAAGTGACCTTAGTCTGACTACACACAACTAAGGCTCTACGTATGAATGTTTGAGTTTGTAAATCTTTATTAAGATATGAACACAGGGGTGGCCCCTGGGTGGCTCAGTAGGTTAAGCCTCTGCCTTCAGCTCAGTTCATGATCCCGGGGTCCTGGGATCCTGCCCCACATGGGGCTCTGCACTCAGCAGGGAGCCTGCTTCTCCCTCTGCTCCTCCTCCTGCTTGTGCTCTCTCTCTCTCTCTCTCTCTCTCTCAAGTGAATAAAATCCTTTAAAAAATAGATATGAACACACTTCATACTCCGCTACTCTTTTCAAGACTACTGGATTTCTCCTGATTTTTCAACTGCAGCTTGTTCTCCAACAAGAGGAGAGAAATTTTGTCAATGTTGCAACAGGACCACTGGTCCTTTTTCATGCAATCTAACCTAATAGTGGTATTTGAGAATGTCCTGATAAAGGTATTTGGCAAAAGAGGACTCTACTGCATCCTTGATGCATGCCGTTGCACTATATGGTACCCTTCCTCCTGGTTCCCCGGTAGCAAGACCTATTTATTCTGACTCAAATTTCACCTCCTCTGAGAAACCTTTATCACAGGCAGATTTATCTCCTCCCTGTTCAAGGCTCTAGGGGACATTTTCCTCACGCCTCTGCTGATGATAAATATTTTGTGCAATATTTCATCCTTCAGTAACTAGTTCCACCCCTGGCATGCCGGAGAGCTGAGGACAGGGTGCAAAGAGGCACCCCTCTGAACCTCAGCACTTAGATATATACTTAGGGCAAATCTGTCAGTTGGTACTTAATCATTTGCGGGATGTTGAGTTTTGCCATAAACATCTTGTCAACAATGATTATTCTTGGGAGATCCAGGGATAATCCAGAAATCTAACCTCTAATTATATTCTTAGTTTTATTAGGTAAATGTATGTTGCATGATGTGGTTGTGAAAACAGGGTAACTTGAGGAGAGGTTATACTTGCCTTTCTACTCATGGGATCCTGTAGTAAGAACAGAGAAAGGGAGCTACGGTAAATACAACTCCTCCTTTCTTCTTCTTCTATAGCTCTCTGCCAAATACCTGCTAGCCTGCTGCTTGTAGACACAACCATAGCAGGTGGGCTACCCCAAAAGAAGTAAGCAGAGTGGCTTATGGAAATATATTTGCTAATCACTGGTTAAGGGGTATATATTCAATTTTTTCAAACATAGGACAGTGATAGATGTCTATCTATGACTAAGGCCAAGTGAACTTCATATTTTATGTCTCCAATATATGCATAAAGTGAATTTTGCCTGTTACAGAAATACAGAAGTAAGAGTGATTAGAAGATCTTTGCAAATGCATGCAAATAAAGTTCTCTTCTATTGTAAACTAAATTTATATACATTTGAATTAAAGTTTTAGTGGCCTATCAACTTTGAGACTTAAATTTTTTTAATCTTGATGTTGATAAGGGTACTGAATAATTGTTAAAATGGAGTTTTCCAACTATTCTGGCACATAATTTATTTCTTAGTATCACTTTCTTTGATGGATATGGAGCATGCAGATGTATTTCTTTTCGTTTCAGATCAGATCTCTGTGTGTGTTTGAAACAATAAAAATTCCAATCAATTCAGTTGCTATTTGCAAATGGTGGTGGAAAAGATCCATTCTTTGCTGGAGAAGAAATATATCTGTAGCAAATAGCCACCAACTTTAGTAGAGAAAATTATTTGCACACTGAACAGGGAAACTGCCAAAGCGAAGAACAGAGCATCTGCTGTGGACAAGGGTATAATTATCTTGCTCATCCAAACACCGTTGGGCATAAAAGTTTTACTCTCTCTCTCTCTGGCAAGATGCTCTGCTCAGACTTTTAACGAAACACTATTAGCAAATAACGGTCAGTTTTGAAGTCCTGTCAATAACAACAGTATGTCTTCTGGACCTTTTCCTGAAAATGGAAAACAGGTTCTAATCTGACAAAATGATGAACCATTTATATGCCAAAATGATTAAAAGCATCAGTCTTGTCTTATTGTAAACCTTTCACATACCTGCATACATTGTCTGCCACAGACTTGAGAGTTCTTCCAAAGAAGAAATGCTCTACCCTTCTGGTTCAAGATTGTCATTTACTGTACATTTCTATGAACTACTTTCTGATCCTTGGTGTTTTCTTTCTACGTATGCTGGGGTAACCATTCCTTTCATGCCCCCTTACCTTCAATTAGAAAGAACTATGAGAGCATCTTTCTGGTGGACCAGATGGATGAAAGAAGTCTGTTTTTAATGAACAGATATCATTATCAAAGAACAGCTGCTCTTCAGATGCTGTTGCTGCCACTTCCAACTGTCCCCTGGGGATTTCAACCTGTGATAGGCAAGACACTCAAATCTACTCCTACAACCATCAAAGAATGGACTTCCATTTCCAATTGCTTACATGCACTTACTGTGTTGTCTTCTTTTAAAAAGAAGTGGGGGGGGGGGCAGAAGGAATCAAGAAGCTATTTCCAATAAATGCCTTTAACAGGCAGGCCTGCTAAAACAACACCATGCCACTGTCTTTTCCAAAATCTTCCAGCAGCTATCAGCAACAGCTGACAAGCTCCAGCTAATTTGAAATCATGTGTTCTCTCCTGAGAAGACCAGACCACACACGCAGTATGGAAAAACACCCAGTGAATACCACAATTTCCCAAATGGTGGGCCCGTCATGTTCTGTTTTCTGTGCCTAAAAAATAATGTATCCTTTTATTGAGAATAAAAGTTTTACCATCTATTTGGGTTTTCTTAACATTTTATTCTTTTGGAGTAGAGGGGAATAGAGATCAAATATGAAAGTCAAGAGAAGAAGCAGAAGTGACAACTTCCTCCAAGGTTGGTGGTACCAGACACTGGCATAAATTCATCCATCTGGGTGTCTCAAGGACATATTCCCACATGAGACTCCAAGAGGGAAAGTGTCACAGAACTGACAGATGGGCTTCCCTTGCCTAGATCAGCCTAATGGAGCTTTGAGGCAATTTGCATACGAGCTGTCAGTGACACAGGTGTGTGTCAAGGACTTCAGAGAGGCCAAGAGAAACCTTATAGAGGATACAGCTTCATGACCAATCCACGCTTCCATTTGTTTGTTCATGCTGATAGGTGATATTCGTCAGGAAGCCTGCAGTTTAACGGCAGCACTGTTTTTGTTTGCCTTCTGAATTATAATCTGCAGCAGTTCAGCGTAGGTTCAAGCTAGAACAATTTTCATCCCAATAATAGATTAATACTAAAGTCTTGTTCTTCCTGTTGGTGAATCACACCTAAAATAGCTCTCACATGCATTCAATTTGTACTACATATGCATTAAAAATATTGGCTTGTTTCTGGTCTTAGGGCTAAACTTTTAAATAGTGAAATGTTGAGAGCTGGCTGGCTCTATCAAGAGCTTACTGTCTGAAATAAGGCAACAGGGGCTACCAAAGTCAATGAAACATTCCTGTTGCTCATGATATTCTGGAAAGTTTCACCTGTCCCCTAACCCTACAACCCACGTATGGCTGTGCACTGAATACTGAAGCTAATTAATTAGTTGAAGTATCATTACATTATGTGCAAATATACCATGTTTTTGCAACTTGCTCTTTTGACCTTAACCACATAAATTATCTGCCACTTTGGGAGGCAGGCACATTGGTAGCTCCAAATGAACCACAGTTTCTATAATCTATGCTCTATGGCAGTGTCTTCCCACATTGGCCCAAAGATGTGCTTTGAGTGACAGATACACACAAGTAAGCAACAAGACGATGTTCATGAGCACTTGCACATGGGGGCTTATTCTCTTGAGGTAGTCCTTTTTGGAACCCAGCCATCATGCTGTAAGGAAATAATCCCAACAGCATAATATCTTGAAGTTGATTTCTCCAGAGGAGCTTTAGGACAATCATTTGTACCCAATGTGAGTAAGATTGTGCTAAGGGTTAGTGCTGAAACACGTGCTACTTTGGTCACAGAAATATCCTGTAGGGCAGAGAGGCTACATGGAGAGACTCGAGCAGGTGAGACCCCAGAGAGAGAAAGAGGCCATGAGGAGAACTGAGCTGCCCCCGAAGAGCTTTCAGATAAGTGGGACTGGACAAGTGACCCTAGCCAGTACCACAAGGAGCAGAAGGTCTGTGAAGTCAATGCAGAGAACCGTGACATTATTCAATAAGCCAGTAGTTTAATAAATAAACAATAAATCGTGATTATTTTAGCCATTATGTTACTTACTGTTACTTGTCATGCAGGAATAGATAAGTGAAATAGTCACTTTAAAAAATCCAACTATGGTTGGGGGAGCCAGGTGGTGGGTATTATGGAGGGCACGCATTGCATGGAGCACTGGGTGTGTTGTTAAACTATGAATTCTGTTATGCTGAAAAGAAATGAAATTAATAAAAAAAAAGAAAAAAAGAAAAAAATCCAACTATTTGGAGCACTTGCGTGGCTCAGTCAATTAAGCGCCCGACTCTCGATTTCGGCTCAGGTCATGATTTCAGGGTTGTGAGATTGAGCCTGTGTCAGGCTCTGTGCTGGGAGTGGAGCCTGCCTGAGAGTCTCTCTCCCTCTCCCTCTGCTTCTCCCCCAACTCCGAATGCTCTCTGTCTCTCTTTCTAAAACTAACTAACTAAACAAATAAATGCAACCATTTTTTGAGATACTGATGGACAGCTAAATCATTTGCTATGTGACATTTAATCTGCCAAAGGCTGTTTTCTCATTTATGCCATGAGCAAGTTGAACCAGATGACCTGGAGATTCCTTCCAATTCTGAGACTCTATTTCATTCTGCACCGGGATTAGAATAAAGGTTGGTAGTAACCTGACTGCAACAATAAACTAATTATGTGACATGATGACCTTAAAAGAAAGGGATTTCAGTTGGCAGCCATGGATTAATATAAACCCATTGGATTAAAAAAACAAACAAAGAAATACTTTCTTTGTAGAGAAGGCTTCTAGCTCAGCCTCGTCATAGCTGAGCATTTTGATGGAGACTTTTCAATTCTGTAATGTGTATATTCCAAAGAAGAATAAGAAAAAACCCACAATAGTTTAGTATAGTGATTACACAATATAACGAGAAGGATGCTTTTCAAAAGAGCTAGGATCTGCTGGTATAACTTCACTCCATGATTCAGAAAGAAAAGAAATAAAAATATAATGTATTATGATGACATCAGAGAGCCAGAGATCTGTACCTGTTTATGCACATAAGACAGTTAAGGTTACCGGGTAATTTAAATACCATTACCAAATGTTGATTCTGTAAATGAAATACCAAGAATAAGGTTATGCTTGCTTCTTAAGCCTGAGAGGTTTTTTTTTTAAATTCCCTAAACCATCACTTTTATAGTACTTACAGTATGGCACACACTGTTCCAAACATTTTACAGATGAGAAAACAGAGGTATAGAGAGATTAAATGTATAATTGGTGTGTAGCAGAGCTGGTATTACAGAACAAGCAAGCTGGCTCCAGCCTCTGTATTCTTAATTATAAACACACCATTTTGAACTGATAAGGGAAATAAACCCAGGATCCTCTTGTTATTTGAACCAAATTCTGGCCAGGTGAGCTAATTACTATGATAGTTATATTTATTTTTTTATTTTTATTTATTTATGTGACAGAGAGAGAGATCACAAGTAGGCAGAGAGGCAGGCAGAGACAGAGAGAGATGCAGGCTCCCCGCTGAGCAAGGAGCCCGACGCGGGACTCGATCTCAAGATCCTGAGATCGTGACCTAAGCTGAAGGCAGAGGCTTAACCCACTGAGCCACCCAGGAGCCCCGATAGTTGCATTTAAAAACGCTAAGGAGTATCTGAGTGGCTCAGTCAGTTAAAGCATCCAACTCTTGGTTTTGGCTTGGGTCATGATCTCGGGGTTGCAGGATCCCGCACTCAGCACGGAGTCTGCCTATCCCGCTCCCTCTGCTCCTCACCCACCCACCATTCTCTCTCGCTCTCAAATAAATAAATAAATAAATAAATAAATAAATATAATCTTTAAAAAAATGAGTTGAAAAATTGTATCAGAAACTCTGTAAGGACAGGAAGGTTATCACTGAGAAAAAAACTCAAAGACCAACTTGAGTCAAAACAAATCGTAATTGCAGTACTTGCTAGACAGAAATATTTCACTTACTCAGCTTTCAAAAAGTCACCTCGAAGGACTGCTTTACTCTAAGTCCTGCAGCATCTCTTCTTTCCATTAATAATGTGAATTATCCTATTATTACCCAAGTCAGAATATTTAAACACACACACACACACACACACACACAATCCCAACAACCTAACTTCATGATGTTGATTTGTCCAGATTGGCTTTGGGGGACACTAATCCATATTCAGTGTAAGGAAGGCTATGCTGAGAGCTGGGACTGACATGAGTCATTTCAACCACAGAAGCCAGTGAGATGCTCAAGTCTAACTCAAGCATTTCTTAGGGTGAAGAGGGAGAAGTTGTAGGCATGTTTACGTGCCTGGCTAAGTGGTTGGACCCCATAGCATGTGCTTAAGATTCTTTGACTCTCCATAACTTAATCATATTCAGATGAGTACGTTGTATCCACCTACATTAAGATTCTTCAACTCTGTGTATTTTAATCAAATTATGATAAGTATATTGTAGCTGTCTGTCCTATATGTCCACGTATATTTTAATCAAATATGGATGAGTATATTGATGAGCAAAATTGCCCCTATCGTTCAACCACAGAATACAGTGACAAAGATCCTGGAAACTGCTGAGGTTTGCATACATGCTTCCTCAAGGTCACGTATAGAACTTGGGCAGAAATTATTTAACCTCTCTGAGCCTCGGTTTCTAAGCCTAAAAACTGAGAGTAACTGCTGTTCCAACCTTCCTAGGGCTGTGGCCATGATTGAGTGAATGCAAACCGCTTAAAAATGTTCCTAGTTCAAGCAAGTAGACAGTAATCACCAGTCCTTGTTGGCATTTGTATCGTACTTGTTAATAAATTTATTATTGAACTGCATTAAAATCTACATTAGTTCTACAAAGTGGACCAGACAGCTTCTGCATGTGAGAGTTTCAAGACCCTGTCCAGAAGATCAGCACGTGTTTGTGTTTCATCAGTATGATTTTTTAATGGTGATCAAACTCAGAACATTAAGTCCTTTCTTCCTTGGCAATAGAAACCTGGCTACAGATAAAAGACTATAATAAGGACAGTAAATCTGATTTTTATATTAAAAAATCCTGCTCATTTTAGCTAGAGCTCCCCTACTTAAATGAAAAGAAGTGGAGTTTCAAAGGACTAGAATGGCATTTTGCTATTTCTAACTGAAGTATACAGTCAACAAAAAGTTATAATGTTGTTGACTAAAAATTATTAAACGCTGAAAGTGTGAGTGGGTGTGTGTGTACACACAGAAAAGGATTTTCTCAATGCAGGGAAGGATCCAGTTAAGTGCGAAAAACAATAGTTTCTAATGCCAAGCCCAGTTTTGGCTCATGATATGTGTACTATAAATATTTGCCGAAATATTGAATGACAAGGCAAAGGGGTAGAATTTAACAAATCATGTGTACGGAATGTTTGGCTTGATTACTCTGGGAGAATTGTGATACGACTTAATGAGCCAGACCACCTTTCATTAGGGCACAGAAAGGGGCTTGGATTGTCATTTAAGGAATCTAGGTGTTCGAAAAGAATACATTGCTCTGTGCCAGTTGTAAAGACTGCAATCACAGCTTTTAGTGCAGATTTCATTTTTAATAATCTCCTTAAAAATCACCAAAAATATCACCGCATCATGTTATTTGTTTCTTTCACACTGGTGGCACTCCTACTGTTTTAAACTAATTGCTTTTTTACATTATCTGAAGGTCAGTCTCAACAGAATGAATTTGAAGCTAGCATAACCGTGAGCCACGACTATTTAACACACCAAGAGCAGATCACAATGCTGAACGAATGTCTCCTTCAGAAAGGCACCAAAGATATCTGCTTTAATTTGCCTCCAGGCAAACATCAGAATGACTGACAGTGTAACTTGAAGGTTTGTTAAACATAGTCTGGGTGTTTATTTGCATCTCTCTGGAAGCTAGTCTAGAAATTATTTTTTTATTTTTTTCTTAACAACTAGGATATACAGCGGGGGTGGGGGGGGTTTGTGTGTGTTCGGTTGGAGTTTTTGTGGTGATATTCAAGGACTGTTTTAATCTATCTAATAAAACTCTTTCAAGATGGCCGATAAGTTCAAAAGCTCGTTGGCAATGTCTTCACCGTTTCCCAACAGGGGCAAGTCAGAAAGTCAAAACAACAGTCTATCACCCAAATAAATCCCTAGATCACACCAGGTACACCTTGAATAATTGCAAATACAGACAAAATGGCTGAATTTTCCCCACTATTTTAGGTGACTAATGAAGCAAACACTTTAACAAAAGCCATACAGCTTACAGGTTGAATTAAGCAAGATGTGCTTCAGCAAGTGTGTGTTTGTGTGTGTGTGTGTGTGTGTGTGTGTGTGAGTGACTCATTCCTCAAATTAATACAATCTCCCTCTGTTCCCACTTTACCCAAGAAACATTATGACCACATGGGTGGCAAAAGGTACTTACAATATATCATAGAACAATGATGCTTACTATGAAAATAATGTATCCTGCCTGATTTGCCATAAAATTAATTTTAAAAAGTAGACAAGAATATTTATGGATTCAGAAGTGTGGTTGGAAAAAATTTTCTTTTCTTAAAGTCACTTAAGAATGAGGAATTCTTAAAAGCATGACCTGGCAAATAAATTTTCTGTGATTTTTTTTTTTTTTTTAAACATAGACACAGGACCACGCACAAAGTCTGGAAGTTAACATCCAAGGGCATAAACAATGGTTTGGCTATCTGCAGTATCTGTCTTCTCACAGAAAGTTTTGACAATCTTTAATTCTTAGAAATAGCATGGAGGCTTCCAAATAACTTATTCATGAGGAATGCTGACTTTCCCATAAGATCTAACTTCCTTTTGAGAATAGCTTTCTAAAATCCATGAAAATTTGCATTTTGGTCCTAGAGTTTAAAACACATTCTCAAAACATAAACCACAGGCACAAAATGACTAAGCACAATCATTTACCCATGGTAACTGGGGCCTGTGACTCTAGATAAATGTTTCTTCCATTTCTACTTTTATTGTCACCCATTAACATTCAGAGAGGGTAAAGGAACCATCTAGCATTATAATCACCCCACAGTCAAACACCTATCCAAGACCTAATATTTATCAACTTGTACAGCTACATTTTTGTTGCCATCTTTTGGGCATGTGTTTTTTTTCACTACAGGATCTGGGACAGAAAAGGAAGCTAATGCGTCCATTTTGCAGGTACTTTGTCATCTTCAGAACAGATCTATTTGTAACTCAATACACATAATCTTGTTAGTGAGGCAAATTGCCGATTTATCACTCAGGGTTGCCCTGACAATTCCTTATCACTATACCACCCAGAGCACTTGGGACTCCCAGGGGCACAGGGGTGGAGGGATCATTAGAAAGTCCAGATGATGTCCTTCCTTACAGTAGCTATTTTAAAAATGTCGCTACTCTGAAAATGGTGCTATAATTAAACAACAGCTCTGCAAAAATACAGCCTGTAAACCCTCAGCTAAAATATGCTCTGCACTCATTTATATTAGTGTGGCTTCATGGAGACCATTTTATTTTATTTTATTTAAGATCGATTGATCAGTTGATTGATTTTTAGGAAGAGAATGTGTGCAAGTGGGAGGAAGGGCAGAGGGAGAGAGAGAATCCTCAAGCAGACTCCCCACTGAGCACGGAGCCTGATGCAGGACTCGATACCAGAATCCCGACATCATGACCTGAGCTGAAACCAGGAGCAGGACGCCCAACAGACTGAACTATTCAGGATCCCCTAATGGTGTCCATTTTCGATGGTAGACTGTACATATGACAATTGTCTCATAATTAGTAAAAAGAAAATACTATCAAAGTAAGATAGAAACACAGAATCTCAGCAAATATCTAATATTTTCCCACTTTATTTTATTTTATAAATGGGGAAAAGAAATGTCTGAGAGGTAATATCACCATCCCCCACATAAACAGCAAAGCACTCGAAATCAGTACTACTCCGAGTACCATCTGTGCCTCATGTCAGGGCGATGAGTCTGCAACAAGGTCAATCACAGAAATTGGGAATAAGAATTTAAACATGTTCAGGCCAGTCTGACATTGTCCAACGTCTGGTTTTATACGACACAAAAGTTATCTGTCTGCGATGGATTGGAAAGAAACAAAAACTTGATCTTCGTCTTGGATTGGTTGAGAAGCCTTGCTGGAAATCGGCCCTCTAACCCCAGGATACTGGTCTCCCAGCTACACCTTCATGCCCTTCACCCTCATCCAATCTATGATGCTGTTGTGTAATCCAGTTAGGGAAGATGTTATATCAGACATAGACTTTTGTCAGTAGCAAAGGGACATAAAATTAATTCAAATTTCTACTACAAAGAAGTTTCATAGGGAAGGGAGAAGTCACTGAGCATTTTGGAAACTACACAACACTATCTCTGGGACTACATTGTAGACCTTAACATTTTTTGATTATTTATTATTTTCTTAGACAAAAAGCAGGGTAGGAATTTGCTTCTCTACTGCTAAAGGTCTCTAATTTCACATCTGGTACCAGATTTTAACACTGATAGAAAAGGGGAAAACTAAAAACAATTGTGTTTCCTCCATTTCAATTGTAATTCCTTGTTGCATCTACTTCTTGAGAATTTACACTGACCCTCCCACTGCCTTAAACCAGAGTTTTCAACAACTCTAAAATATCCTTCCAGAAATCCCACTGCTTCCTCGAGTCTGCCTTTCCCTGTGAGCCCCACGATGACTTGGGCCTAAGGTTCAGGTGCAGACCTTACACATCCTAGCTCAGGATGCTGCGTGACCAGGGTGTTGGGAAGATGGGAAAGTTGGCATGGCCAGACGTTTTCCTGCCAAAATAAGAAAATATATCCACATACAGCTGTAACACCTAGAACTATAGGAAAGTAGGAAATATGTGCATGTTTCTTTAATCTCTGACTTTGCAATCTTTTACTCAACTTGAGAATGGGTCATATCTGAATGACTTGTGACCAACAGCTCAACTCCCTCTCCCTTTTATCCTCCTAGCTTAAAACATTAAAGAATCCTCTTATACTTTTCTTCATTGCTCCAGGGCCTTGTACAAATTAAATGCTCAGTAAATAAACAGCATTTGGCTCTTGTGTGATCTTATGGTGTCTTTTGTCTCCCTGTGTTTGGACCCTCTGAGTACTCTGGGCCAATAAACTCTGGTTCATCTCCATATCCCTCCATCTGAATTCTTTATGGACCCTGCTTGAATATTCTCTCGTGTAAAGTTCTGGGCCACGAACTGAAAGCTGCATACAGAGGTCTGTCCCTCTTCTTGGGGGTGAAAAAGAAAATCTAATCCCACTCCCAAATCAGTTAAGAGTCTATACCTTAGAGTTAGCACAAGATATATTGGGGGGGGGAGGTGTCTCTCCAAAATCTGCTGCTCTTTTACCGATTGTGATTCTATACAAGAATACTTCGAAATCAAAGCGGAAAACATTTACAGGATCTCTCTGAGAAGATAGATATCGCTAACTCACTGCCATCACTATTAGAAAACAAAAAAAGATCGAGCATATCTCAAAACTACTATGCAATGTTACTCACATTTTTGGTTGTGTTGTAAAAACACACATCACTGCTTAATGTGTTCATTCAAGGAACATTTATTGAACACAAACTCTCGGCAGGAAATCTAAAAACAAGTAAGACACAATCTCTTGAAATATTCTGCCTGATTTCAAGGATGGGTGATTGAACTGTTTTGTATTTGGCTTAAGACATGTTTCCATGGAGTCCTCAGTACGACCTTGAATTCTCCCTTAGCTCTTCCAGATAAGCTCTCTCTTTATCCATTAGGTTCTCCTGCATCCCTGTCTCTTATGACCCGAGAGCCATAGTGTTTACTTTTTTTTTTCACATATGTATCCTTATATATCAACATATTACTAAGGGCCTTTATTTTTTTAATTTAATTTAATTTAGTGTTTTGTTTTGGTTTGGTTTTCTGCCATTATGGGTACAAAAGTTAACACTGTGGCATAAAGTAAACAGTGGTGAGAGTAGCAGTCGTTCATGCTTCTCAGCAACTAACACACAGCAGCGCGGTGTCTGTGTTGTTACCTAAATTACAGGATCAGCAGCTTTGCTCACATTCTTGACGTTTAAAATGCCAACTTGGGCCAACTTGTTCAAAGCCATCTTTCTTTAATTTGAGGCAACATCCCTTCTCCAGTTTTAAAAAATGAACCATCCTACCAAGACCACGAGAGAGAAAAGAGGTGTAGCGGCTGTGGGAACACGGACATGGGTACGTCCTCAGCGCCGAGGTTTTTCACGGACGGAAGCGTCTCTGTTTAACAAGGTTTAAGGAAAATTAAATCAAAGTTCATTTGATAGAAACAGCATTTGAAAGGAAGGCAGATGTCTATCCCTAATCTTCATTCAGAACTTCCCACTGATGTCATTCCACACATCTATGCTCCTTTATGACACTTAAGTTATTAGCACTATTTAAATTAAAAGCCACATGGTCTTGCCATAACTTTTCCTCTTAAAACATGCTCAGGGTTAAACAAGCAGCAGTAAACAACAGCGATATTCCTTCCTATAGCTCTGCACCAATGAAGGCATCGAATAGCTCCTCACGGGTGAAAAGGCATTGTTCTGAAACTCTCCACTCTCCTGACAAATTTTAGACTGAAAATGCAGACTATCAACATAAGAGGCCCTAGGTAGACTGCATGTTTCTTTCGGAGAGATACACATAACAGCTTATAACTTTATTTTATCGATGATCTGATGGAATCTTATCAAAGTATATTTGTATCATGTTAAATGATGGAATATAGCATTCTTCATAATTATACTTAATACGGGTTGTTTTTGGCAGCAAGTGATAGCTGTTTCTGGAAACTTCTATTTATTTATATCCAATACGGCCCACTATTTACAACAGACTTTATATTTAGAGCATTTTAGTTTCACAGCAAAACTGAGCAGAAAGTACAGATAATTACCACATGCCCCCTGCCCCTGCACACCCACAGTCTCTGCCCTCTATCAGCATCCTGCCCCACAATGGTACATTTCTTAAAATCAATGAACCGACATTAACATGTCATTGTGTCCAAAAGCCTGAAGTCTACATTTGAGTTCACTCTTGGTGTTCTACATTTGGATTTTGACAAATGTATAATGATGTGTGTCTACTACTGTAGCATCATACATAATAGTTTGACTGCCCTAAAGCTCATCTGTATTCCACCCATGTTCCTGTGTTCCATCTGTGCTCCCCGCCGCCCCCCCCCCCGCCCCACTGGAAACCATGGATCTTTTTACTGTCTTCTTAGTTTTCCTTTTCCAAAAAATCATAGAATTGGAATCACATAGTATAACTGGCTTTTCAGCTTGGCTTCTTTTACTTGTTAATATGCATTGAAGTATCCTCCATGTGTTGTGACTGCTTGATAATTTCTTCTTAACACTGAATAATATCCCATTGTCTGGATGTATCACAGTTTATTTATTCATTTACCTACCAAAGAACATCTTAATTGCTTCCAAGCTTTGGAAATTATGAATAAAGCTGCTACAAACATTTGTGTATTTCATTTGTTCACTTACTTGTTTGCTCAGCTTTATTTTTTTTAATTAGCCTTCCGCTATGGATCCTGTCATTTTTCTTGGCCTTGCCTTATTGAGATTTCAGTTTCCTTAACTGTAATTCATGAAGTGCTTAAAACACTGGGAACATTTACCTTCTATGGCATTTAAGGAAATGGCAAACTGTTAGAACTAATGAACAAATTCGGTAGAGTTGCAGGATACAAATTAACATACAAAAGCTATTGCATTTCTATATACTTACAAGGAAATACCTGAAAGAGAAATAAAGAAAACAGTTCCTTTTACAATCACATTGAAAACAATAAAATACTTAGGGATGAATTTAACCAAGGACATGAAAGATCTGTACACCAAATCTAACCAAGGAGGTGAAAGATCTGTAAACTGAAAACTACAACATTGAAGAAGAAAATTAAAGACAAAAAAAATGGAAAGATATCTCATGTTCATGGGTTGGAAGAATTAATATTCTTAAAATGCCCATGCTACCCAAAAGATCTGCAGATTCATTACGATCCCTGTTAAAATTGCAAAGATGTGTGTAACATGAATAAAAAAAATTAACTCAAAATGGGTTAAAGACTTGAATGTAAGACCTAAAACCCTGAAACTCCTAGAATAAAACACAAGGGAAAAGTTCCTTGATACTGGGAACTTGGGAACAATGTTTTGGATATGACACCAGAAGAACAAGCAACAAAAGGAGAAATAAGCAAGTCGACTACATCAAAGTAAAAACCTTCAACATAGAGAAAAGAAAGGAAAAAAGTCAACAAAATGAAGAGACAACCTAAGGAATGGGAAAAAATATTTTTAAACCACGTGTCAGATAAGAATTAATATCTAAAATATATAGGGAACTCATATAACTCAATAGAAAAAATAAATAACCTGATTAAAAATGGGCAAAGAACCTGACAGCACATTTTTTCCAAACAAGACATCCACATGGCCCTCAAGAACATGGAAAGGTGCTCAACATCACTGATCATCAAAAGGTTACAAATCAAAACTATAATAAAATATCAACTCACACCTGTTAGAATAATTATTATCAAAAATATAAGAAAATTGGGGCGCCCGGGTGGCTCAGTTGGTTAAGCATCTGACTCTTGATTTTGGCTCAGGTCATGATCTCAGGGTTATGAGATCAAGCCCTACATCACTTCAGGCTCTGCACTCAGTAGAGTCTGCTCCTCCCCCTCTCCCTCCACCTTTCCCTCTGCTTGTGCTCTCTCTCTCAAATAAATAAATAAATCTTTAAAAAAGGAATAAATAACAAGTGTTAGCAAGGATGTGGAGAAAAGGGATCCTTGTGCACTGCTTGTGGGAATGTTAGGGAAAACGGTATGGAGATTCCTCACAAAATTGAAAACAAAATTACCCTATGATTCAGCAATTCCACTTCCGAGTATATATCTGAAGGAAATTACACCAAACTATATCACAAATCAATATATTAAACAGATATCTGCACTCCTATAGCAATTATAGCATTACTCACAATAAAAAGACATGGAAAAAACCAAAGTGTTCATCAGCAAATGTATAAAGAAAATACATATATACATACATACATGCGTGTGTTTGTGTGTATACACCTATACACACACATTTATACACAAGCACACATACACTTATATATGAAGAAATATACTTAAATACGATGCAACAACATGGATAAATCTTGAAGGCATTATGTTAAGTAAAAATAAGTCAGAGAAAGACAAACACTATGTGATCTCACTTATCTGAGGAATCTTTAAAAAGCCGAACTCACAGAAATATCATAGAATGCCAGGGGCTAGGGCATCGGGGGAATGGGGAGATATTTATCAAAGAGTACCAACTTCCAGTCTTGAAAATGAATAAGTTCTGGGATCTAATATTCAGCATTGTAACCATAGTTAACCATAGCGTATTATATGCCCAAAACTGGCTAGGAGAGAACTTAAATGCTCTCACAATATACACTTCCCCAAATTGTAATTATGTGAGGTGATGGATGTGTTAACTAACCTTATTGTGGTAATCACATTACAATATATGTGTATCAAATCATCACATTAACTTACACAATGTTAAATGTTATTCATATCTCAATAAAGCTTAGGGAGACAAAAAGCACACAGAAACCATTTACACAAGTATTGTGTAATTATACAAGTATCCTTCTTTGTATTATCCTTTATTATCCTTTATTTCTTCTAGGATCCCTTCTTGTCTTTTGCTTTTTTTTTTTTTATTATGCTTTTTTAGTCACCATACAGTACATCATTACATTTTGATGTACTGTTCCGTGACTCATTATTTGCCTATACCACCCAGTGCTCATTACAACCCGTGCCCTTCTTAATGCCCATCACCAGGTCTTCACTCTGGTTCTATAACAATCTCTATTCAGCTGTTACGGTTTTACCCTCACACCTGGAATTGATTCTCTTCTAACTCTTCCTCTAATTTTCCGTGATTCTTTCCAGCATTGGTAGGGGAGGGCCATCGAAGCTCTTCCTTCCATCCTCCCTGTCTACTCCTGCCCCTCTGACTACCCTCTTTTGCATTTAAAATCTCTCCCTTTTCCTTCATTAGCTTCTGGCAATATGCTTGGTTCTCTCCAGGATGAAACACCCTTCACTGGTTCCTGCTTTCCTCCAAGGTTCTGTTTTCATCTCCTCTTTCCTTGGGTAATGAGCTTTGTTAAAAAGTCACCCATGTGTATTTCTTCCCCTACCTCAACTTCACCTCCTCAAGCTCCTCTCAACTGAGTTGTGCCAGAACCACTCTAGGAACCCTTTGAGGTTTCTAATCACCCAATCCAAAGGACTGCCATCTTCCCCAAATTGGGAAAGCAGTTGCATGCTATCATTTGACATTCCTGAACTACATTCCAGGCTTTGAGCATTCCTTTCTTCTGTCTTCCTTACACGATGTGTTTGACTACCCAAACCTGCCCTTTTGGGATGCCAGTCCCTCTGCTTCCCCACCTCTATACAATCCAGAAGGCATATCTCAAAGGCTCCAAACTCAGTTTTAATAGTTCTCTCTCTCCCTCTGGTAAAGTTTTAGCCACCGTGCTTTAGAGAATGATTCCCAATATCGAATCCAGAGCACAGCTCTATGTCCTAGTTCTGGTTAGTTGTGCTACTGAACTAAAGAGAAGTTAACTCATTATCTTCCTCAGGAATGCCTATCAGGGGAAATGAGACCACTTCCAATCAACTGGATTCAAATCTGAGTGTGCTCTGTTCTACCCTGAATTACGTCAGCACTTACGATCAAGAGGTGTGACTGTGTCTTGTTTTTATTTGCACCGCTTCTTCTCTGAGGTGAGAGCAATACTGATTAAATCAGTATCTCACCCAAAACCTTCAGTGGTCTCCGACTACACAATAAATTGCATAGATCTTCTCTACTGTAGTATTCACTTACTCTCTGAACTTTCTAGTACACTCCCCTTCTATTTTTAGTCCATACTCCTGCAAAGGAATCTACTTCTCCTCCCTTAGAAATGTCATGATCATCCCAGTTATCTCACCATCATCCCTGCCACTTCCCCCCGTAAAACTTGCACCGATTCACCAAGATCCACCTTTAATGAGTAAATGCCATAGGAATGGAGAAAAATTCCCCTGTCTGGCTAAGCAAATATGGTCTCTCAACCTGTTGAACCCTACAGACACTCATTCCATTTAGGGTTGTTTAGACAAGGTTGTCCCACCTTGTCTAAGATTAAGTCATGTACTTGTCCCCTTTGCCACTCAATTGTAAGCTCTTTTATGGCAGGCATTTTGCTCTTGGTTGCTTTTTTCTGATTTGCTTTCTTAATTTTTTGTGACTGACATTTTGTGACTTAATTTTTTGTACACATGACAGAAAACTTGCCATTTTAACCATTTTTAAGTGTACAACTCATTAGCCTTTAGTACACTCCTGCTGTAATGCAACCATTAGCAAACACCATTCATCCCAGAGCTTTTGCATCATTTTAAGTAGGGGCTCCATATCCATTATATCATAAATCCTTATTCCCCTACCTGCCAGCCCCTGGTAAGCAGTGGACTACTTTTTGTCTCTATAAATTTGATTACTGTAGTTACCTTATATAAGCAGAATAATGTGATTTTTGTCTGTTGATGTCTGTTGTACTTCACTGAGCATAATATCTTCAAGATTCATCCATGTTGTGGCTTGTGTCAGAATTCCTGTGGCATTAAGCACAGTGCTTTGAACTTAGTTGATAGTACATAAGTATTCCTTGAATTGAATTCAACTATTTGTCTCAGAATTAAATAGAGACAACATTTGATTGCCTTAGTAGGTTTATCAAGCTTTTCTCCCTAGAAGGGATGGAAAAATAGACATGAAAATGTTTGATTTATTGCTAGAGCTGAATATTCTGCTTAGTGCAATGTTTTTGCTCCTGAATTCACAAAACTTCTGCTAGAGTTTTGCTCCATTTCTTTGAAACCTAAATATAACAACCGACACAGGGTTCGACCCCACAGACTCTTTCGTAAACTATCCAAGCCAACCAAACATATCTATATCTACATGTTTTTTTTTTCTCCACTCTTCTCTTGGGTCATGTGGCAAACACAAAAACACAGTTGGCTGGCTGACTCAACCACCATCCTTCATTCTACTTCTCTCCCTGCAGACTCGTAGCTAGGAGTGGCTTTGGGGCAGTTCTGGCCAAAACAGCGTAATTGGAAATTGGCTGTCTCAGTATTTGGGAAAAATTTAACTTCTCTAATCAAGGTAATAGACTCTGCTGGCACACATATTTGGATTTTGTTCCTTTCCCTCTGGCTTTCGTGAGGCCTTGACCACGGGCAGGATGCAGGATGCTGATGTAATCAGGGCATGACGCCTGGAGTTTCTGCAGCTATTTTGAGATCATGTGGCTAAGGCCAACATCTTACCGGTGTCTGAAACTTGCAAGCAGCTACTCACTCCTAGAGTGCCTCTCTGAGCCTTCTTTTTATAAAAGATAAATAAACCTGAATGGGTAAAGCTTCTGATGATAGATTTTCTTTTACTTACATCTAAGAGCATTTATCTCTCAGTCAAGATGCTCAGTTAAATTGTACCCAAGTACACAAATGCAATGAATTGATTTTTGTTAAAACCACCTTCAAATTCAAGTGCTTTAGCACCAAACTATTACTGATCTGAACCTATGAGAAGGAAACACATGTAGATGTGTGTGCATGTTTATATGTACACCTAAATGAATACCTAATTTGTATGTGTATACACATACACACATACCTATGGATATGTGGGTATATAGAGAGAGAATGTAGACTACAGCTGTTTGAGATTTGGGCTTTGTCTCTTTATTCATTCCAAGTGATTATGGCCCTGTAATTTAAGAAAGGAAGTTAATATTTTCGAGGACAAGGAAAGAGGATGAGGCCGGACGAGAAGGAGAGAGGAGGCCTGATATAGGCAGAAATGATTTTCCAAAGCTGGCGTTCAGCCAAGGAACACTGCCTAGCGCTGGCAGCCTGGAAGCACGGGGAACGGAAATGCCTTTCTGAGGAGAGCTACAAAGTGATTCACACTCTCAACAAACATTTCCCAGATGTACAGCAGAAAATTGTCACAAAAACACCAAAACCCTCCTCTTCAAAGAGCCTAAATCACATTCTCTCCTTTATAAGGGTCCTCCTGCGTGTCAACACACCATAAAAAACAGACGTTGAGATTCACAGTTCTTGGTTTTATTTGTGCCATGTAAACATTTCTCAGGTCACTTGACACTTGCAGCACATGGCATGCTTGGGAGACAGGGGTCTTTTAAGCACTCAGAACACTATTTTACCACATACCCGTCTTGACAGCATTTCCAGAAGCCCTCATCACAAACTGTCATGATGGGCAATGGCCATGTGTTCCGGCTGGAATTCTGCCAATGGGGAAGATCTGAGAAAGATCTTTTCATCTCTAATTCAGAAGACTTTGCAAGTCAATAATAATAATAATAATAATAATAATAACTACTATTCTGGCTCTTACCAACCCAAGATATGCTTATTATCAGTTTCAAGCTCATTTTATTTACTCTGATAGCTGGCATGTGGTTCTAGGGACAGCTCACTGGACCTCACTGGGCTACTTCTCAAGGACTAGCAAGGTAAGGGAGAGGGATCTCCCTCACTCGTCCATGAACTGCTGTGCACACGTTGTGTCCATCCTGCTTCCTAACCAAAAAGAGCTCATGGAAGACTGTCTTGGGGTTGAAGAGTGAACCCCCCAAAACTGAAATTAAAGAAATAACATTTCTGACTAAAATAACAACACTAATAGCAAGTTGGACAGCATGCCAGTCATGGTAGGGGTTGTTTTTTCCTGTGTAATCTCATTCCATCCCCCAAATCCTCCGAGTTGGTATTGTCATTACCTCATTTGATGGATGAGGAGTCTTTGGTTCCGAGAGGTTGACTTCTGATGCTTACCCTGCTAGTAAGTGGTGGAGAAGGGATTTAAACTCAGGTCCATTTGTGTCTAGAAACTTTCCACTCTTGCTAACGGGCACTCAGAGTAGTTGTGTATATAATTTCCCCAAGGCCAAGGGGAGATTTAAAAGCAGTCTCTCCCACATCCTTCCTTCCTCACCGCAGTTTGAGCACTTGGTCATCATGGAAGCATTTCGACTATTTATTCTGTCACTGATCCCATAGCAAGACCCTGTAGCTATGGGATTGCCTGCTTTCAGCTCTCCTGTGGCCAGAGTGGAGAAAAACTCAGAAGAAAAGATCTGTAAGAGGTGGTGAAGGAGGGTAGTGGGTGCTGAGGAAGGAGAGGAAAAGGGGGCACATAAGGGAGAAGAGCTTGGAGCATGGCTGTGTTAGGTGAGATCTCTCGCTTCTCTTAAGTCAGCATTACTGCCTCATTCCAAACTAGCCAAGGGCAATATTGCACGGCACACAGAGAGTATAAATGGGAAAGGTTGGGAGAAACATTCAACCCAGTTACCATTTAAGATTAAGGCCAATATTCTGACAGCATCCCCACAAATGCAGATTTTCTCTAATTTACAAAAAGAACTGTGGCATACTAAGAAAAAATATAATCGGTCTTTTAAAATTAATAAATTCAACTGTAGACCATGGGAAATATGACTGAAGAATGCTATACTCTGAGCACTTAAGTAGACGTCTGGGACTATATGACCAAAAGCTCGGTAAATGGGCACTGTGCATACAACTCACACACTCATAACACGCCAAGTCATCCCGGCAGTTGTGTATATAAACATGCAGTTAGAAAGCATCAGTTGGCTAACTCTGTAGTCCTCCCCTTATAAAGTGATTTGAAGTGCATACTGAATTTGTGTTTCTAACACATATGGGGCACAGACATTTGAAAATGAACTTTGCACAATTTCATTATTAAACACTCAGCAAGCTTCAAAGACAGCTGCATTTCATTAATAATAAATAATAAAAAATGAAAAATCAGTAAAATATTAACATATCAAACACCTCTGTAATACTATTTTTATGCACAAAACATCTTACCTTCCCAAGAGACTAAGTCCCTCCCTGCCTGATTGTAAGTTAGGCATTTAGTATAGAAAATAAACTCTTTCAGAAGAGTCAAGAAGTCTCAACTGTTATACTAAATGGTAACATAGTGCTCCCTTATTTTTTTAATGTCTTATTTGGAAATACAGTAATTCCAAACACAGAAAAATTGCAAAAATAGTACAGTGAATATCCACAAATATTGCTACCCTGCCCTCAGATTTATATGTTACATTTTTTTCCCTATTTGCTTTTAATTTGTTGTTCTCTCTGTCTCTACCTGTCCATCCATTTATCTATCTTAAAAACTTCTGTTGGGAGGGGGAAATGCCATTAATAGCAATTTCCCCACAGTATAGGAGCCCATGACAGTACATTTCATTGTCGTCTTTAGTCTCCTTTAACATGGTACATTTCTTTGGTCTTTTTCTTTCTTTCTTTCTTTTTTTATGACATTGACAATTTCAAGAGTTGTTTTGTTTTAAAAATGATCTTTATCTTGGGATCATTTGATGTCTCCTTGTGATTAAATTCAGGTGATACATTACTCCTGGCTGGAACATATATAAGTGATACAGTGTCCTTTTCAGGATGCCACATCCCAAGATGTGTGATGCCTGCTTCCCCTACCACTGGTGATACTGATTATCCAAAGTGTTGGCTGATTTTTTCATTGTAGACTTACTATTTTTTTTACCTTCCAACTAGTGATCTTCGAAAAATCATAATCACTCATCAAAAATTTCTCCCTAGATTTTGTATCTATTGATGCTTTTTTACTTTGATCTCAAAATGATTTTCTCATTCCAGTTTCCCTCCATATTGACCCCATTACTTGTCTTATTATGTATGTGTGTATATATATGTATATATAAAACCATTATATGTATTACTCATTATATATATATATATATCAACAACAGTCAAGGAATCATTTAGCAGGAATTTGATCATGGACAAGTCACTGATGTCTGAATCTAAGTTTTAACATCAAAATAATTTCAATGATTTATTTTTATAAAATGCAAATAATGGCACATGAATGTACATGTGAAAGTAGTATGTTCTATAAAAACATAAGGTGTTATTAAATATAAGCATGCACTTAAGGGTTCATAGTTGTCACAACAGTAATGGGAAATGTGCCAGCACTTTTCCTTCTGACTCAATGTTTTTCCAATATCCTAGATATAAATACATATCACACACACACACACACACACACATTCTCTCTCTCTCTCTCTCTCTCCCTCACACACCCCATTGAGGTGAGCATTCATGTATTTATTGCCAATATGTAAACTAATAACTAATTCCAGAAGGTTGGCATGGCCCGGTTCCAATGGTGGCTAGGGAAAATTATGGAAGAATGTGACAGCAATAGAGGAGTGGGGTCCCATGATAACTGGCTCCTGATGCTTTTCACGTTTGAATTAGAAAATGGCATTCATGATTTGAAAGAATTGTGCATTCTTCTTTAGAGATGGACCCCCCAGCCCAACATACAACTGAACAGAGTAATATTGGAAGATGGCAGGTGGGACTGGGGGAAGGGGCAGGAGGCACAGTTTATAAATTTAAAAAGGGTGGTCTTAGTAGACTTGATTAAAAAGGTAACATCTGAACAAAACCTTGAAGGAGGTGTGCTTTTCTAAGGCAAGAGTCTTTCAGACAGAAGAAGACATGAAGCAAGGCCATGTCTGAGGATCCGCAAGGAGGCCCCTGTGGCTGGAGCGGGGGGGGCCAAGCAGAAAAGGAACAGAGTACGCAGTAATGGAGATGCAGTCAAAGAGACAAGGGATGGGGACATGGTCATGGAGGGCAATGGAGGCCAATGCAAGGTCTGTAGACAATCATTAAAGGGTTTGGGGCATGGAAGTCACATGATCTGACTTACACTTTAATAGAATCAGTAACATTGATGTTTTTGTCCTATATGGTAAGCCTGGTTTTGCTAAGTATAAGATTAACCGACTATCTAGGTAGCTCATCATCCATCAGTCCTTCTTATTTTCTCTTTATCCTGATGTTTTTCCATTCCATAATTAACTTAATTACTTTTATTGTGTGTGTGTGTGCATGCATGTTCTTCTATTCATATACTTCGTAAATCATCTCTCCCTGAACTCTTCAATTCTTCAACTGTCTCTGCTGTTTCAACCATCATAATTTCAAAAGACCCACTCCTTTTCCTTACTACATTATACTATATTTATTCACATAGTTGTGTCATATCCTGGATCATGAGTTCCTTGATGGTAGTCCCATGCACCTTTTAGTTCTCAGAATCCAATAGTTTCTGGGTCACAAACTCTATAAAATGGTGAGTGAATAACTACACATAGACAAAGGATATGCCTGCACATATGTTCACACAGTGTATCATATTACAAGTCATGGAAAAGATCCTGTTCTGCTAAGAGTTAAATTACCAAAGAAAAAAAATATACACCAGATTGTTTTGAGAATTGTCACAGAAATACACTAAATTTTATTTTATTTTTTTAAGATTTTATTTATCTATTATTTGAGAAAGAGAGAGAATGAGAGAGAGAGCATGAGAGGAGAGAGGTCAGTGGGAGAAGCAGACTCCCTGTCAAGCAGGGAGCCTGATGTAGGACTCGATCCCAGGACTCCAGGATCATGACCTGAGCTGAAGGCAGTCACTTAACCAACTGAGCCACCAGGTGCCCAAAATATGCTAAATTTTAAATCAAGTTTCAGATTTTATAAAAAGGAAGGAAATTTCTCAAATGAAATTTTTTAAAGGTGATTTTCACACAACTGATTTTGAACTCCTCATTTCTAACCAACAGGTTCAGGTGCTGCTTTTTTTTTTTTTTTCAAACTTTTTTTAAAGATTTTATCTTATTTATTAATGAGAGACAGAGAGAGAGAGAAGCAGAGGCAGAGGGAAAAGCAGGCTTTCTGATGAGCAAGGAGCCCAGTGCAGGACTAGATCCCAGGACGCTGGGATCATGGCTCTAGCCAAAGGCAGATGCTTAACCGACAGAGTCACCCAGGCGCCCCTCTCAAATAAAATATTCTGAAAGGTTCACCTCTTCTGAGGAAGCATTAGAATGAAAAGTGACAGAGAGCTTAATATATTCCCTTGAACATATTCTCACATAAAGATATATCGGAGGTTTACAATTCAAAGTCTCATGATAAAAGAAAAATGACTCATATCCTTGCGGTGCTGAGACATCACTTCATGCCCATCTGAGTAGTGACTTTCAAAGATGTAGCTTCACCTTTGTGGTGTCATGTTCACACATAAACCAGCAAAAGTTACTCACTGTTAAAGAAATCTGTAGAAATAATGGCTCCTTCAGAAAAGGGCAGTGGGAGAGTGGGGAACCAGCAGGGTGAATCAGACCCTTCGCTTTGGAACAACAAATATAATACAGAATAAGAGAAAGCTCCTTCATGGTTTCTCTGCAGATATTGTGCCATTCTGCAATGGTGTGACAGTCAACTTCAGTCCAGTGATGCCTGGCATGACCTCTCTCCACCTGAGTAAAGGTCAAGGCAGATTCTCTTCTGTTACCTTTGCCATCGCAGATGTGCAGTAGTGACTGATCGATCACACTGAGGCAACTAACATCTGTATGTAACCTTACCCTCACTGTGGTATCAGGGCATGTTCTTCGCAATATTTTGTTATCCATAATTTTAAAAAATGATGCAGAAGAATATCATCTGGTAGGCAAGATTTAAAATCTTTAAGGAGGATATATTATTAAACACCATGAGTAGTAAATGTCATTAACTAAATCACATTTATCTTATTCATTAATTTACTTTGAAAATATTTTGTAAATATTTATTGATTGACTCCTATAATCCAGGCACTAACATAAGAGCTGGGATGCAATGATGAATGAGACAAAATTTACTTTCATGACTGATAATTTCCAAATATACGAAATAGAGAATTAACCAAAAACAAGGTAATTTCAGTTGCAGTAATACACATTTCCATTTGATTAAGTTTTATAATCCACCTAATGTTTTATTTTTTTCTATATTTTCTTAATTGAATCCCACTTATCACAGTCGTAACTCATTTATTGTGCTAAACATCAGCCTCATAGCTATTCTTCTCATTTAATTGTCAGTGAGTTACACCATGCCGTCACTTTACATTTCTGTAGATAGCTTAATAAAAAATTAATTTCAATATGTATATATTATACCTACATAGACTATATTACATATAGACTATATCACATTCTTGATATATATTCCTCCTCTTTTCTTATTATTATTCCCTTATTTCAAATGTCTTCAACAAAATATAACTTCATTAAGTAGATAACTTCATGGAGGATATCTCCTTCACAATTCCAGAAATAAGAGACTCTGAGAGTCTGAAACTCATCGGTCCCGGGACATTTCTGCTCAGGGGGTCTCAAGCACCCAATTCTGTCCATCCCCCTTTACAGGTAAGGGGGGATGCAACTTGCAAAGTTGATGCAACTTCAACTTGCAAAGTTGAAGTGACCAACTTTTACCAAGGACCTGAACCATATCTCTCTTTCCTGCAACCTTTCCCACAGAACATTCACAAATACAGTCTGGGCCACCCATCGACACAGATTTAAACTGCATTCCCTGAGAAGTCCTATGGTCATAGAAAAGATGATATCAAAGGCAGCAGTAGCTTTTGGGTTTGTGTCTCTCCCCATCAACTCTCATCAATCACAACCTCAGACCACTGTTCTCTCCACCTTGGTTCTAGTTTGACTCCTTTTAGTTAAGTCACAGATAGGTATTGCCCAAGTTTTGCTTGCTCAGAATATTATCTTTGACTTTTTTTCAATACTCTTTATAGTTGTCCTAGCTGTGTAGTTGCATTTCTTTTCTTTCAAGGCCATCTTTCATGTATTCTCTTCTTTTTCTCACGATTTCTCCCAATCTTTCAATAGATCACCTGTCTTTGCCATGCTTGTTTTGGATAATAATATTCCATCAGTTATCTCCAAAGAAGTTTTAATAAATATTAAGAGGTTGGGTGGTGTGATAGAAATTCAGATGGCTAATCAGGAGGTTTAGGAGATCCCGAGTTAAAAGAATTTCAGCAGAGATTTTTACTGTAGTACCTTTCAGAACCTATGACATACTAATGTACTCTGCAACTCTCCAAAAAGGTTGCATACATTGCATTTTATACATTCAAATGCATGCCCTTTTTTCCTATGAAAACATCTTTGATATGGAGATGCTTCCATTAATTGAATCATAGTTTAGCTGGCGGCAAATTTTTCTTAGTGGTACACTAAAAAAATGGTCTATATTACAATCGATAGTATCTTAGATTTAATAAAACACATTACCAGATGGTGTCTGCCATGCTTATCTGACTATAAGACTTCTTTCAGTCACAGAATATCTCTTTAAATATGTGGCAATACAACATATTTTGGGAAATATTGTGTAAAAAACCATATTTCCCAAATCTATTTATTTTAGAAGAGTGACATTCCATCCTGAATTTGGAAATCCCCAAGTTATACCAAGGCAGGGGAGGTGGGAGCAAAGCAATTTTTGCAATCTTTAATTTTCAAAAGAATTTTTTAAATCTCCATAGCTTTATTACTCATTCAGAACAGAATTTGATATAAAGCCATGCAAACGTCAATCCAAACTTTAGTCTTCAGCAGAGATGGTACCAAGGGACCTTTTTTGGGTAGGAATCCTTTAAAATCTGTCAATCTCCAGAACATTCCCAGGCCCAGTTAGACCTACCAAAGCCATCACAAACACACCGCCTCAGTAAAGAGAGTGTGGAGTGTGCCTGGCATTTTCTACAGCAATCCCACTTCTTCCACCACAAGCAGCCTCCAATCAACTTCCATCCCCACCTCCATGGGGCAGTTCTGGAGCCCTTCCTAGTAAGGACTCAACCTCCCCTTGGCGTGGCCCCCAAACAGCAGAAAACCAAACCAAACCCCAACCTTTATTCAGTGGACAGGAATGGAGGCTGCAGCCATCCAAAAAGGCTGGGGATTATTGTTCCTGTTTTATTTGGAGCCAGTGTCTGTCACTGTACAGAATTTTAGAACCAAGAAAGAAACATTGGCTAAGCCTCCCTATCACCACCCAATCGATGTAAAATTCAGATACTGACTAGATTAAAGATGCTGAATCAGATACCTGCAATGCCTGGTAGACCCACCATGGAGGCAGGATGTACTTAGGAGTGCCCAGTCCATAAATAAGTTATGCCTGAGGCTGTCTGGAGGGCTGTACACATCCCTCATCGGTGCAGTCACTAGGACAAAGCCCTCATGGCGGAGGCTTAAACCCAGTGCATGGGCACAAATGCAGAGCCAATACAGCTCTGTAGCTTAAGAGTCACCTTTACCCCCATTATTTGTTTCTGATTGAATGTGTAGACTTATCAGAGGTTGGCATCACTTACAGCAACCTCAAAAGTAGGTTGTTGTAACACAAAAATTTAAAAGCCAAGCTAATTGCAAAGAAGGGAAACGGCAAGCCATGGCTAGGGAACATACCTACGAAATCAAAGGGGAATGACAGATCTCGAGAGCTGGATCTTTTCGCACATTTTAATTTTTTTTTTTCCTTGTCCAGAGGGAGAGTCAAAGTGATTCTGCTGTTATCACTTCACTATTTTTCCTGAGGTAGGAGAATTCTCCAAAAGGATTCAATTAAATGACACTTTTAAGTTAATAATAATAAGAAGTTTCAAGAGAGGATTTCATTTTTAGTTAAGTGCTATCCCCTCTACCCAAACTCTCTCAAATGCTCAGACCAGCACAGCAGGAAACTGCCTCCTGGCAAGTCTGCATTAAAGAGAGGGAGACATCCAGTCTGCATGCTCTTTCTGTACCGACAAAGTGATACCTTGTTGCCGCAGAAAATTGTTGCCTCCCCACAGACTGGGGAGGGGGCAGGGGACACAAAACGGTGTTTACTCAATTCTGAATTCTCTAGTTACAGTATTCCTTTAATTGGCCTTTTTGGAAAGCAAACCAGGGTTAAATATCACAGTCAAGAAAAGACAATCAAATCCAAGCTCAAATACTTGCTCTTCATCGGACAAATACTTATTGTGCACCTGCTATGTGCCGGGCACTCTTCTAGGTGCTAGAAATCCAGGAATGAACAAAGCACCTAAGTTTGTCCTTCTTGAAGCTCACACTCTACTGCTAAGAGTCAGATACTAAGCTATTTATCTGCTTACCTACCTAACAAAATAAGGCATATGGAAAGCTAGGAGTAGAGTGAAAGATTATGCGTGTGTGTGTGTGTGTAATTATAATTAATTATTAATTATAATTAATTATATGATTAATCATTGTATATAATATATTGACTATATGTACATATGTATACACATGTAAATGCATAAGTATATGTATATGTATAATCCTCTGATGGGGTGACCTGAAGGAATGAGCAAACAAGTCACTGGGGGTGTGGTGGCAAGAGAGTGGGGCTGGGGTCCTCTTAGCACAAGGAGTAACAAGCAGATGGTGTGGCCAGGGTATATTAAGAAAGAAGAAAGCAAGGCAGAAAAGTAGGAGGATCTCATAGATGTTTATTTTTTTAAGATTTATTTTGTTTTATTTCATTTATATTATTTTATTTATTTGAGAGAGAGAGAGAGACAGGAGGAGGAGCAGGGGGTGGGGCAGAGGGAGAAGGAGAAGCAAATTCCCTGCTGAGCCAGGAACCAGGACCCTGGGAATCATGACTTGAGCAGAAGGCAGACGCTGAACCGACTGAGCCACCCAGGCTCCCTGACCTCACAGATGTTTATAAAAACTTCTGCTTTTACTCTGAAAGAGATGAGAAACTTTTAGAAGGCTTAAAGCAGAAAGAATGATGTGAGCTGATTACATTTTTAAAGTCTACTCTGGTTGCAGGGTAGAGAGCGGGCCATAGGGAGGTAGGGATATAAACAAAGTTATTAGTTTAAAAGGTATTATAATATAGGCAAGGGATTATGTTGGTTTCAGCTGGGGTTACAGAGGTGGAAGTAGTGAGATGAGAGGTGGTTAAGGAGAGCCACTGACATTTGCTGATTAATTCTATGTGATATGTGAGGGGGGGGAAAGGAAAAATCAAAGTTCGACGTGAGTCAACTAGAAAGGCAGAGTTTCTTCTCATTGAGATTGTAAAGCTAAAGGCAAAGAAGTCTGAGGGGAAAATAATGACTTGTTCTGGACATTTTAACTTTGGAACTCCTATTTAGTATCTAAAACGAAAGTATTGGTTTTTTGTTTCCTTACAAAGTCTGGAGTTTAGTTGAGAGGTCAAGCTTACCAATATAAATTTGGGAATGAGCAAGATACAGATGATATTTAAAGACGTGAATTCTGATGAGTTCAATAAGGAAGTGAACAGGGGTAAAGACCCCCCAAAGATTCCAGAACTGGGCTCTGGAGTCCGCCAAGATCGAAATAAGGGAAACCAGTCACGACAATCGAGAAGAGGCAGCTAATGAGCCAGCAGGGGCCCAGAAAGAACTGTGCCTCACAATGCTAATTTTTAGAAAGAAAAGTTGACCAAGTGTGTCAGATGTTTCCAAGAATTCAAAGTGAAATGAGAAACAGGAATGGTTTCAGTCCTTCAGTCTGAGCAACAGGAGATCACTGGTGACACTGACAAGAAGCGTTTTGCTGGAGTGTTAACGATGGAAACAAGATGGGGGTGTCTTCAAGAGAGCAGAAAGAGGGCAAGTGGAAAGAGCGAGTAGAGGCTTATCTGGTAGGCAGTTTTGCTTTCAAATGGGGCAGAGATTAGACAGTCACTGAAAAGGAAACGGAGTCAAGAGCTTTCCCTCTTTTTTTTTTTTTCCTCGCAGGATGAGAAGCATTGTATGCTTGCCGCTTTGTAAGCCAACCTGACTAACTCCATTGGAAGATAGTGTGGTGGCAGCATTTTTAGTTTTCTTTTGTTTGCTTCTGTTTTCAGTGAAAGAGCAAGTGAAGTTATCAGCTGGGTAAACACTGCTTAGGAGAGAGGAGAGACAATGCACAAACTGGTCCTCCAGGGGAGCGGGAAAAAGAATAGACCAGGGAAATCCAATAGGTTGTACAGTAGCACTAAAGTCTCACTTGAGGGGAGTGGTCATGATGTAAAGTGAGACCAGGAAGCATGGTAGAGAACCTCCTTTTTTCCAGCCGGGCTCAGGTGTATGCATGCAGATCATGAGAGAGAAAGAGGGAGAAAGAAAGGGGGGTGGCGGGAGGAGAGAGAGAGATGGATAAAACCAGGATTAGGGTTTTACTTGAGTAGATCAAAGGAGGAAAAGTGGGACAAGGAAGTTTATATAAGTATGTAAAAGACAAGGAATAGTTTTCTATGAAAGCTAAGCAGAGCATAGACGGATGTGGGGACATGAGCAGAATGAACAACAAAGAAAAGATGAAAAATCCCAATGGCTCATAGTTCCTAATGAGATTAAAAAAAAAAAAAAAAAAAAAAAAAGGTGTTGCAATCAGAATACCCAGAGTTGTAAGCTGTAAAACAGGAAGAAGGGATCCAGGAGAAGGACCGCTGAAATTGGGATTTTGGAGGATTTTAGTAACTGGTAATGACAAGGTCCAGGATATGGCCATTAGATGGGTGGTTGAGGTAAAATAAAGAATTGTTGGAAAAGAGGGCAAGGGACTAAGAGGTGGGGTATGAAAATCATCAAGACAGGTGGCCAAGTGGCTCAGTCGGTTAAGCGTCTGCCTTCAGCTCAGGTCATGGTCCCAGCGTCCTGAGATCGACTCCATGTTGGGCTCCCTGCTCAGCGGGGAGCCTGCTTCTCCCTCTCCCTCTGCTGCTCCTGCTGCTTGTTCTCTCTTTCTGTCAAATAAATAAATGAAACCTTAAAATGAAATGAAATAAAAATAAAATAAAATATGATATAATCATCAAGACTATGTGAGGTTTCATAAGGGATCCAGATCCAGTGAATGGCCTGGAAATGAAGGGTGGGGACTGTAGTGGCGGATAATGGTGTGAAGAAAATAACAGCAAGGGAAGTCCTCCTGGCACCAGTGAGGTGCGCTCCCCAATTTGAAGTGGTTTTAGGGCCAGCAGTGTCTTCTGGGATATTCAAGTTTGAATTTGAGTGGGAAAAGTGAAAGAAAGAGTTCAAGAGAAGTTTGAGGATAAAAGCGATATTGTATATGACTCTGTGAGTTCCAGAAAACACAGCTAGGGTCGGTGCGTTACCAGACAGTCTTGGGCAGCGGCTCAAGGTAATGGGATTAGCCTTGAAGTTCTGCTGGGTAATAAAACAACTGTGGTCATTTTAACATGTGTTCAGGGACAGCATACCACCAAAAAAAAAAAAAAAAAAATCTGGTTTATTTTTCTCCATAAGGAGCATGTCTTCCGATCACTGTCTTCCTGGATGGCAAACACTATATACCATCAGCCAATGCTGTCTAACCACTCACTTAAGAGTATTTATTATTTAGCCCTTACCACTTTCCCTTCCTGTCACACACAGGAGGCAGGAAGCAGAAGGTCAGAGATGGGGAGGTTTGTTCTGCAACACATTCCTTTTTCTTTTCTTCTCTTTCTTTTCTTTACTTTTTTTTTTTTTTTTTTTTTAAACCTCAGGAGTTATAAGATCGTTTTTCTCTGCTTCCAGAGCACTGACTTGGACAGCTGGAACTGTGGTGACAAGGAACGTACGCTAATACTTTTTCATTTAACCAGAACAAGGTAATGTGAGCCAACTAGAAAGCGTTTCTCTCCCCTCTGCACACAACACTGAGGAATGTCAGAAGCCCCTGGGAGTAAGGATGCTTTCTGCCATGTGGCCGAGGGAGGAAGGAAACAGCCTATTGGTTTTCCAGCTTTAAACCTCTGGAATGCTCAAATCTCTTTGCAGACTTTCTCATTTAGACTCCAGATACCAACACAGACTCGCACTTGCTCTATTCATAGGGTGAAACCATCAAATTATCATCACTGGTAGCAAAAGTTCTTTCCCCGTTTCATGACACAGGTAGTTCAGTAAAAAGTTCTGGACCGGAAAGCAGTAGCTGTGGGCTTCTTTCTCTTCCCTATGCTCCTTCACAACCTTTCAGATCCTATTTAATATGTCTGGGGTCTTTCTGACTTATCTCTTTTTGGTGGATGTGTTTCTACTCTCCAAGCAAAGTTAGAATTCCACTTCAGTAATGTAGATTCTTATCCATTGTAATTTCATAGTCACCAAGCACCTCTGGGTAACAGTTTACTTCAAAGTTTGGTAGGTACAATAATCTTTATTATGTAGCTGACATGCATTAGTTGTTCACTGTGGGCTAAGTAACGTGCACGATCTTATTCAATGTTTGCAGGAAATCTAAAAGGTAAATAATAGTATCGCCCCCGTTTTACAGTTGAAGACAGTGAAATATTGAAAACTTACATCTCCAGGATCATATGCTTAGTAAGTAGCATAGCCAGGATTTGAACTTGGGTAGTCTCGATCCCTGATCACACATAATCTTATCTACCACAATACACTGCCGGATACTGGGTTAGGTGCTGGATAGTAAAGTTGATTGAGA
This sequence comes from Mellivora capensis, assembly GCA_004024625.1. Lineage (NCBI taxonomy): Eukaryota > Metazoa > Chordata > Mammalia > Carnivora > Mustelidae > Mellivora > Mellivora capensis. Next base: position 55,734 of record PISX010000581.1, read on the forward strand.
CAACCAACCTCAAGGAGCACATAGTGCAATAAGGAATTAGATATGTTATCCTAACAATACCATCCTACCCTTGACTCTTAAGGGCTTACCCGCACATAACAGTTTGAGTCTGAATCACAATAAATTAACTAGTCATCTGTATTGATTTTTTAAAACATGCTTGTAGGCTGAGAGGAACCCTTCTCGGCAAATCAATTTACAAGAGTCATAGAAGAAAGATTATGTTACAGAAATAACTTTCTACACCTTTTCCCCCATCTTCAAGGGGTAAGTAGCATCAACAAACATTGATAGCCAAAGACGTGCATTCAGAATCAGAGGCAGAATAGAATAGGGCAGTATATACATTGTCATTCTTTCCACACAAAACCCTGAGCTGTGAGGGGAGACTGAGCTCTTCTTAGAAAAGGAATTCCTCTACCATTCAATCCTTATTAAAACACACAACACTAAAACTAAAACACAAATTTACTGTATTCTGGAAATGGTATTCTGGAAAGTGTATTCTGGAAAAATATTATAAGTAGCATCCTAAAAATAAAACACATTTTTATTTTGAAAGAATATATCATTTGTGACATTTTAGCCCTAGAGACTGCTCATGAAAGGCGTAAATATAAGTGGAGATATGCTTCACTAAGCCATTCCTTTTGACAATTACAGCTTATACCCTACATACAAGGACAGATTTTCTCATTTTGTTTTGTTTTCCCATCAGTTGGGTCACTAATGATGTGTTTGGATGAGTGTGTGTATACAGAGTTTGTGGGGTTTTTTTTGCATTAATCAATTACAGATTTTTGTTAGCCTAATTAAATAGAATTAGTAAAAGACATAGGAGAAAAATGACAACAAAATTCAGAATTCTTTCTATCTAGACTCTATATTAAAATTGTAAAAAATACAGGGTACCTGGGTGGCTCAGTCGGTTAAGCGTCTGCCTTTGGCTCAGGTCGTGAGCCCAGGGTCCTAGGATGGAGCCCCATATAGGGCTCCCTCTTCAGCAGGGAGTCTGCTTCTCCCTCTGCCTGCCACTCTGCCTACTTGTATTCTCTATCTCTCTGTCAAATAAACAAATAAAATCTTTTTTAAAAATTGTAAAAAATATTTTTGTGACTGTTTAAATGGTGACAGTCTAGAGAAGGGGTATAGATGGGGGGGAATCCTAAATTACCACATATATAGAATCTACAATAAAATTAGAGAGGTATTTTAGTAGATCATACTGTAATTTAAGTATTACCTTCTCGAGTCAAAATAATGTATTGTCTCCAGAACTTCAATGAATACAATAGTCATCCAATAAAAGCTGTTTGAATTTTAGTGCTCCCAAGAGTTGACAGAAGAACTTTTAACACTAGAGAGAATTCATTATCATATAACTTCTCTTCAACCACAGGCAGTGGGTGAACTGTGTAAGTGAGGTAATTTATAAAAAAACACAAACGACAACTTGCAGCCTTGAAGATGCAGAAAGTAGCGTTAAGGAAGAAATCAGTAAAGTACAAGGCACATATTCACACTTTTACACATACATGACTGTGTGTGAGATGATTCATGTAACTGTGTTCTGTAGAGCGATTGCTTCTGTATTCCCATTTACTGACCATGACACAAACGACTCAAGGCAAATGTCTGTCTTCTGCTGCAGTGAGTTGGTGGTTTATTTGAAAATAAATTTTCATTGTTTTGACTAAGACAACATGAAAACTAAATCCCTTCCAAAAATTCCACCCTTTCCTTCTGTGTGTGACTCGTCTGTGGAAACATCTGGACTTTGTGTGTATCATAAGCCTTCAGAGTATCTTTATCAGGGCTCTGATTTCATTCAAAACTGCAAGGAAATGCTCATGTAGTAGCAATATTCATTTATGAGTTTTTTAAAAGATTTTATTTATTTATTTGACAGACAAAGATCACAAGTAGGCAGAGAGGCAGGCAGAGAGGAGGAAGCAGGCTCCCCGCTGAGCAGAGAGCCCGATGCGGGGCTCGATCCCAGGACCTTGGGATCATGACCTGAGCCGAAGGCAGAGGCTTTAACCCACTGAGCCACCCAGGCACCCCCATTTATGAGTTTTTATCAAAATTCTTTTTTCTGATTCTCCAGCAGAAAGAAAGAAAAGAAAGAAAGTCTTCTTTTTCCCATTAGGCTACAGACACTGTTTTGCTTCTTTCAGGAAAGGGAGAGGAATCTGGTCTCACAGCCAACACAGAATACCAAACACATGAGATGACTTAATAACAACAACTAAGACAAAACAGACACATCACTCCCACCCAAGTACCGCATGTCTGATATGTGGCCCAAAGATAGTCAACTGCTGAGGAACAAGATACGTCTCTCTAGTTAGAACAAGGAGGGGTGGTATAATGTAAGGGTTACCATATTGGATTAAAAGATGGAGATTTTGGAGCACCTGGATAGTGCACTCAGTTAAGTGTCCAACTCCTGGTTTTGGCTCAGATCATAATCACAGGATCCTGGGACTGAGCCGCACACTGGGCTCTGCACTCAGTGTGGCATCTGCTTGAGATTCTCTCTCTCCTTCTCCCTTTGCACCCCCTCACTTGTGTTCATGCTCTCTCTCTCTCTAAGTAAATAAATAATTTTTTAAAAGATGAAAATTTCTGAATAATGTGTCACTGGCACTGATTTGCTACATAAAGTTAAGAATAACATTACTTTTATATAATTTTCAAAATGGCACATGCCCCTGTCCCCTACCCCATGGAGGTGACCTTATAGGAATCGACCCAAACCCCATATCTCCACACTAGTAGGTGTGGCTAGAAGACCCAATTATTGTTTTCCATAAAGAAAAAGGCCATACCTATACCTGGTTCGATTTAATACCATTTCCAAATCTTCTAGACCACATGACCAGAGATAAAGTTGGTAAGTATTTACACTTCCACAAACTTGCTTCTCTCATAGGCTCCCCATGTCCAGAGATGTCACAGGATGATTGCAGGAAGGTGACAATCATACTATGGAACTCAAACTGCGACTTGGCAGTGTCAAGAGATAGAGAGAGCAGGAGGTCATGTGACCTCTGCCCCTTATGGACCTTTCTCTCACATTTCCTTCCTTACGCGCCCAAGAAATAAAACAGGCTTCCACAGGGCAAATTACAAATGACACTTGGTGCACATGATGTAGCACGTGGAGTATCAAGAGACACAGGAGAGGAGATTTACTACCTTATTTCTTCCCTTGCAGTCCAGCATATGCTTCGGAGCTGTGCTTTCGGAGGAATCTGAGGTGAAGGACCATCGTTCTCCCAGTCTGTCACGGACGGGTGTGTCGTCCTACAGTTCATGGCTCATGCACAGTTCATAGCCCGTGTAATTCCACACGACTTGCACAACACTCAAACTGGCCTACAGTTTGTTCCAGGAGACATGACCCCTGACGTGACACACTTATCCTCCATTTCTATATTTACAGCATGCCAGGGAGGAGCAGCTCACACACTGGCATCCGGCTGAGCCGAGGATGGGATTGGCTCCCCCTACCCTGACTTAACCTTAGCTCCATCGCTTACTTACGTGTGTGATACGGGCCTTTCACTTCAGCCCTCGGTGCCCCGGTTTCCTCATCTCTGAAATGGTGCCAGCTCATTAAAATGAGTGAAAATATGCAAAGCAACCAGAACAACTAGAACAGTACTGAGCACAGAGTAACCACTATGTATTAGGTTTTATTTTTACTACGCCACTGTAAGCCATAACCCAGCTGGCTTTGCAACCTATAGACCGCAAACTATGTAGGGCAACCTGTAACAGATAGAGGATCAGTGTCCCTTGCCACTTGCCAGAGTAAGCCACACTGATGATGAGCTAGCATGTTTTCTAAAGTATAAATACAAGACAGTGTTAAAACTCAATTACACACGCACACACACAGGTTTCTTTCCCCTCCTAAAAAACTAGGCGATTCCCACTATCCCTCATTCTGACACCTGGCTGAAAGGCCCTGAGTGACATTATACTCACCACTCATTTGAGACCTCTTTCCAAGTATACACAGTCCCAACCCTTGGCTTTTTTTTCAGGTCCTCAGACCCTTTTGCTCTTTCTTTCTAAGGGCAAGACCCTCCTCTGGGTCCCTGTAAAACTAATTCCTTCTGTTTCTCCTGGTCTCAGATGAAAACTCGCCTCTTAAGAGCATCCTCCCTCGGTAACACTATGGTAAGTCTCTCTCATTTTTGAAATTCTTATTTATGTGTTGTTTGTCCACCTCAACAGGGATCAAACAATGCCAGTGTTCTCTACTACGAAATCATGTACCCAGGATGATACCTGGCATGTAGTAAATATTCAATAAACACTTGTTGAATCAACTTGTTTTCAATAAATACTTATCGAATGAGGTATATTTCTCCATAGTCCAAAATAAAATCTAATAAAGCCTTTTGACCATTTTTCCATGCTACTCTTTTCTCCACCTTCATAAACTTCATTCTCTCCGATTCAGTCATTCGTTGAATAGTTACTGGATTACAGGTGCCTATCGGTACACTTAGGAACAAGGGGATAGGATGAGACACTCTATGTCACAGCTTTTAAGAAATGGAAAAAGAAATGATGAACACATACCCTTATAAAATATGCCATGTGTTTTTGTGAGGGCCCACATCTACGCAGGTGTGTGTATGTAATATTAGGAAACACAGAAGAAAACACACAGACCAGCACAAGGAATTTTAGCATGGTGGATTCAAAGAGGGCTATAAATTTGAGATTGGCCTTGAAGGGAAGTCTCTAGGTGCACAAGATAGTGATGATACTCCGGAGGTAAGAAGTAGCTGAGCCAACAAACCTGTTTTGAAGAAATTATAAAATCAAATGAGAGCTCTTTTTCTAAATCCCAACTGAGCTAATTTGGAAAATAAATATTACATATTCCTACATAAATGCATTTTGATTTTGTACATTTTCTCTTTTTATTTTAATTTTGATGTCATACTCAAGGGTTAAAAGTGAGATTAGAAAAAAAATCATTTTAAGAGTTTCAACTAAATTCTGTCTTTACAAAGACAGAATCTGCAACCAAATCAGATCTGCAAATCAAAAGAACATATAGGGGGAGAAAACTTATTTATCTTAAAAATAATCATCTGAACATATGCATTTGCATGTTTATTGTCTTTACTTGTAACAGCGAGCACTTCTTGCCTAACCAGTAAAGTATAAATAGTACTTTACAGCTGAGGGTTGATACACTTTTCAAAATTACCTCATCAGCATTATCTCATTTAATCCTCACAATACCCCTGTGAGACAAATAGACAGGTATTTTAATCTCTACTTTACAGACATGTCAGCTAAGAGAGAGAAATGTTAAGGGGCTTGTCCGAGGCTGTAAATCTAGGCAGAGGCAGATGAGAGTGGAAATCTCAGTGGTCTTTTCATTATAACCTTTGGCTGTCTCCGGCAACCAATGCCCCAAAAGGAGAATCAGGACTTCTGTGTACTGAGGTTATAATATTTGCAAATGGGATCACTCTATAAAACACTCACCAAAAATACATCTAACAAAAGTCCCTTTTAATGTAATAAGTTACTTGTTGAAAGACCAGATTTTAAATAATCTGGTACCACATTTAGGACTACCTCCTCTGCTGATGACTGGGATGGAGCCTTTAACACATACAATTCTGAACACGAACATAGTCCATGCCCATACCACCCTGAACACGCCCGATCTCATCTAAAAGCGAACACCTAACCCAGGGGAGCGTACGTACATCCACTTGCCCAGTGTCTGTCTTGGTGGAGTTGACTGTGGTATGGGCAAGGGGAGGACCACCTTGGCTACAGTGATTGGCCATAAGGTAAACACATGCTCCAAGCCAGGTCAATTGAATTTCTCCCTGGGGCCTTTACTGGAACTCTTGGGAAAGAGACTCCCTCCAGTTGGGCTGTGAGCACTTCTGACAATTATGCAATCCTAAAGCTGGGCAGTCAACAGAGAGGTGAGGGAAAGAATCCCTAAGAAAGTAAATACAGGCGAGTCATGTAGGAAGCAGGGTAATGGAAGGAAGACAATACCTACAGAGAGGTGGAAAGCAAAAATAAATCTTAGTTTTGCCTAGCCATGTAATTTTCAACTTGGCATCCATATTAGTTATCATTGGAGTCTTAAAAACTCCCAGCATCCAGGCTTCACTCCAGACCAATGAAATCAGAACCATGGGTTCTATTCATATTCACACTCACGGCCATGTTCAGCACATCTGACCAGCAGTAGTGCCCTGAGGTCCTTTGGCTTTACAGAAGTCTGCTGCTAGAGCAGAAGCTGTTCATTAACCATTAAGAAATGAAGGCACTAAGAGAGAAGTCAATGGAGAATTGGCAGACTGATTTTAGCCTATACGGTATAGTGTGTAGCAATAGGGCGTCATGGGCATTTAACACACTGTGCCTTTTGAACTGCTCCTGTGAAACCTTCAAAATTACCACATTGCTGCTGTTTTACGTGTGGGTGGGAGTAAGGGCAATTGAAGTGGTGAATGGGAAGCCAGTTTTGAGCTGCCATTATCACATCACAGAATTCAGAGTCAGGAAGAAATGTGCCTTTGCACATGACTGCATAGTACCTTTGCCATACAGATAGAATGCATATAGGTAACTTCAAGAGCATAGACAGTAGCAAAACAGTACAATGAAGTGGTGGATCATGAGTATTGCTTTTTCTACATAGTTCATTTAATTACAGTTTCATACAGTGCAATTTTTAATAATGACTAGGTTTAAAAACCAGCTTGCAAAATTCCTGGAAAAATTTAAAATCAGCTTCTCACCAGCTGGTTGGAGTTATCTGTAGGATACCACCTTCTACAACTTAACAGCTGTATTCTCATTAGAAAACAACTCACATTTACCAAAGGGCTATTTTTGCAGACTGTGAATGATCCACCTTCACAATTAGGTATCTTGTTCTTGCTAACCTCTGCCATTTTGGATTGGTTGTTACACTCAGAGGGAGGGAAGTAAGAGTGGTTAGAGTTCTGGACTCATATATTCTCCCCTCCCTGCAAACCCATGATGTCCCACCCTGCCACAGCAACAGACCCTATTTCCCAGCAAATGTGTGCATTCTTGGTTTCTTTGCCTCAGTGCCTTGTGTCCAAAGCTCTAATGCTGACCACCCACCCATACACAGAATCTTCAAGGCTTCCACATTCACTAGACAAGAAACTAATATACCATTTGATTTGCATCATTGTGCCTCCAGCGCCAAACATTCCACAGTCATTTTTAATGCTAAAAAGGCTTTGATTACTTCTGAGAACACTACCCACCCCTATTCTACCCTTTTCAAACAGCAAAGCCTAGAATTTCATTTCCTGCAAACAGGCACTCAGAAACCAGCTAGATGAATATCAAAAGTGCATTCCCCTAAATGACGAGCCCGCTTTCCAAAAGGATCCCTCAAGGCTCAATTACTTGCCACTTCTTTGCTTGGTTTCATATGTTAGCATTCCTTCCCAGTCTCTAGCGCAAATCATAAGGACCTTAACCACTGATAACAGTCTGCAAACAGTGAGAGTGATTATTACAATTTCTTTAACCAACACCAAGGGTTTCCTTCCCACAAGGTCTGGGGGCCAAGTCTGACTCTTGTTTCCCTTTTGCATCTTTTAGTTAATTGCTTCAATTTGTTCCATTTCCATTCACTTTCTTTCAGTAAATCACAATTATTCATCACATATGTGCAGCCAGGAGGTTAGGGAGAACACCCAGCTGGTATTATTGGGAAGCCAGAATTTCTTTAAGGGGGTGGATTATTCTTGGCATGACCCAACATTATCCCCCTTCTGTTTACCCCCCAGTTTCAGAAGCTGCTTTTAGACAGAGCAATCGTGCTGAGAACTCATTGGATTGCATATGATCAGTGGGTTCTGGAAGCAAACTGTCAGAAGGAATTCAAGATTAACACATAAGGGGGCCATGACATCACCAGCACACGCATGTGGCTTCCAGATAGGAGCTGTAATATGAGAAACCCCATGCACCAATCCAGAAAATAATTCCAAGCATCCTGTGCTATGAAATTAAAATTTCAGAGACCGTTATGTATGCCAATGCCTTAGTATTATTCCCAATAATTTTTAAAACTTATATTTAAGTTTACTAATGTATAAACATGAAATAGAGCTACCATAATTGAGCACCTACTATATTCCAGGCATGTTCTCATGGCTTCAAGTGCGCTTTTGTTTTTGTTTTGTTTTGTTTTGTTTTTCTCATTGCAACATCACAATAAAGCTGTGAGGTAGGTCCTGTAATCATTTCTATTTCATAGATGGGTAAAGTTAAAGACAAATCTGTTTTGTCTTCAGTTTTTGGTTTTTGTTTTGGGGTGTTTTTGTTTTTGTTTTTGTTTTTTGCAACAGTAATTCTAGGCAGAGTACACATCTCAATTAGTGGTTTCTCTTTTCCATCCCAGAAGAAAGATGGGCCTGGTCTCTCAGAATCATTGAGTATTAGAGGAACAACAGTAAAATTGAGAGTGAGACACAGAAATTTCATACCCGAAAAACACTGCAATTTTTAAAAAAAGCAAATAGAATTCTTTCATTGCTTATCAGTTCATTGAGATGTCAGGAATTTGGGCTCCCAAAAAAGACATTTTTAATTTTATTTTCTTACTATAGTTTCCAACTTAAATTTCTGAAATGTTCCTATTGGATTATCCACTAGATATTGTCTTCTTTTTCAGAAGGAGGAAATGATGCTACTTTAGCTAATTTATCTTATTACAAACAAACACAACCAAGAATTAATAAAGTTCTTTTAAAAAGAAATATATTTACTCTTTTCTCTCAAACTGAAAGCAATGTTTTGGTAAACTTTCACAATTAACTGTTTAATACATTTGCATTGCATACCAGCAGTAATCGCCAGAAGGCTGTATATGCTTTTGCAGTCCCCCCACCGCCTTACTGTATGCTTTTTGGCAATGCTTTTAATTTGATGCTCTCCAATAGTGATCTTTGAATCCCTTGCGCATAAGAGAACACTGACACGTTTGTTACTTACAACCAGTTCAAAGGTTAATAAACGAGGAAGAAGGACTCTTTTAAAGGTGATGAGGCTATGGAAAAGTAATTCAAAAAGGCCATTTTGCACTTAGAACTAATCCAATCATGGCCTGGTTCTGCAAGCTCTGGGTTAGTCAAGTTTGCTGGTCTGACTGCCTCCCCCCTCCAGATATGGTATCTTCATCTTCATTCTAGACCTTTCCTGCAAGAACCAGATTAGATGTAAAGCCTACCTTGAATCCACCATGACAAAACTATGTGTGCCACCCCTTTCACACTCACACACACTCTCAGAGGCACTCACACACATCTGTGTGCACACTCACATGAACAACTACTAATATCGCTTTGTGTTTTAATGTGGTTATTTGTGCGTGCTATCACTCAGTTCCCTGAAAGCTCGTCTTTGCTCACTCAGTAAAGCATGTGTGTGTTGCCAGTGTAATTTTACAGCGAGAGATTTAAATCCCATCTCGGTGAATAAACTTGCCTGGCCCATCACTTACATGTTTCTGCTCTCTCAACACCAGGGATTTCCCTAACCCTTTGGGAAAAACCAACCCAATGTCTCTGTTGCCATTTCAAGGATGAACTGTTTAAGCTCATCCCCGGTACCTGCCTCTCCTCCCCACCCACACCCCCTGTGCCACCCAAGCAAAGCCTCCCAATCTTCAGATACTGAGTACGTGGAGAAGATTCTTAGGTTGGTTGACAGAACACAGGTGGAGGTGAACCATTGTATCAGAGAAGAGCATCCCCACTCCACATACAAAACACTGGCATTCTCTCAAAGAATAGAAGGGCACGGCATCTGGGGAATGCCAGCCTAGCTCATTGCTGGAGCTCTGAGCAAACAAAGCTAGCAGAAAAACAAAAACACAAAATGGTATCAGCAATCATGGCATTCAGACATTTTTATGCCTCTCTTTTAAAATGTCAGCTTCTCCTGACAGCTGGATCCAGCCACTGGAGGTAAGAAATGTTTCTATTTGTGAATCCCTCCAGCCTCTGCCATGTAGGACGGCTTCAAACAGCCATCAGTAAGCAGCATTCTCATCATTCCAGCCCAGACTGAATTCTAATCAAGGTCTTTTAAATGCCATTGAACAAATCTATATACTATGGATTGTTTCTTGTATGCCTCTGGCCAAATGCTATTCACTGGGTCATTTATTATTTTTAGAAAACCAAACAATCCACACTAATAGTATAAATTATAGCACATCTAGAAGCAGGGTCCAGGCTTCCTTGGTGATTTAATAATAGAACTGAAAGAAGCTTTTAATTATTCCTCCTCTGGTGATTTATTAGACAGTCTGAATCTAGGACTCGCATGAGTAGAAGAGCCAGGTTTATATCACCATTAACCAAGAGGAAGGATCTGGTCTGGATATGCTTCAAAGCCAAGTACTAAAATTCAAGGGGCATGTGTAGTTGCATCCAAAGAGAACTGAAATATGGAAGTTAAAAGTCCAACAGATTATCAAAAGCAATATATCTGCCAAAAGACAGGACTTGTAAAACAGGTTATCGAACCCGAAAATGAATGTCCAACCTGAACAGCGCTTTTGATAAGTGTTCATGTGAATTGTAACTTAAGACATGAGATGCATGATCAATTATGACTACACAAAACAGGTTCATAGGCTCAACGAAGCCCAGTGGAAATCCACAAATGATGTCATAATCGACTTGCCCTCTCTTGAGAAAAGTCCATCAGGAAGGCAATGGAGGAAATAGCAGACAACTTGGCTTCTCAAGTTCTTTACGTCTGCAGACAAGTCAATTTTAAAAAGACTTCCCAGAACCACATGTCATGAGGCTTGTCTATCTGTCATCCCTGAATGTATGAAAGGAAAACCACAAAGTCATTTCTCTGGGCTATTTGTTAGAGAGACATAATCTTAGACTTCAAGAAAATGACATCTGAGAGAAAAGCTGGTGCCTGCATTGTATCTTCAGATTAATTAAGCCAGAGCCTTGGAGGTTCGGAATTGAAATTTCAGACAGAGCTGCTTTTTTACTGAGAAAAGTTATCTCTATAAATCAGGGTTGAAACTGGGAAGTATGATAGGAAGGACTGCCTTTACGATCCTCACTGTCACCATTTGGGGATCATTTTACTAGACAGAAAGAAGAATTTCAGCTACAGTCGTTCCCAGGTCCAATAATCCATTCCATACTAGTTCCCCATATTTGTCTCTCTTTCTCGCCACTGAGCTCCAGACTCAGGGGCTCTCTTTCACCAACTGTCTCTAGATTCCCTCTTCCCTCGATGCTACCTACCCCAGCCACCACCAAGGAAATTTCAATGGTTCCCTTACTAACTCAACTTTATTTTCTTTATTGCTCCCTCTCCCCTCCCCGCCTTCAACTGGTACGTGTATACGTGCACATACGTATCTGCGTGTGCACACACAGACGTGTGCATGTGAGTGTTTATTAAGGAAGGATGGTATGGGTTCGGGACAGTAAGGCTTAGAACATTTGTGACATCAAAGAAAAAAAAAAAACTAATCCAAATTGGAGATGTCACAGATTCAAGAAATTTAAAACACTTTTTGCGCTTTTCCCTGCTGTATTTACACTTAAAATGAAGCTTTTTCTTTCATGAACACCAGCTTTTAAACTTCCATTTTTCAGTAGTGGTGTGGAAGGATAGCTCAGACCGAAACTTCCAGAAGTCAGGAATTCATTCCATAAATATTTATTAAGTACCTATGAAGTGCCAGGCCATGTACTAGGCATTGAAGCTAAAGTGGTAACAAATTTGCTTCCCAGTCGTAACTCCAAAGAAGATAAATCAACCTGCTCTGCCATTTGCTTTCCATAGTTCAGTAATGACTGTAAGATCCTTCTGAGTCTAAGATCGGTCTAAGTACCAGTAATACAATCTGCTAGTCCATAGAGTTGAACCAACATCACTGCGTCCACTCATACATGGACCTTCCTGGTCTTTTTCACCAAATGTTAGACTTCTAACTTTTTTGTTTTTTTGTTTGTTTTGTTTTTAAAACCATAAGGATTTTTTTATTTTTATTTTTTTTTAAGATTTTATTTATTTATTTGACAGACAGAGATCACAAGTAGGCAAGAGAGGCAGGCAGGGAGAGAGAGGAGGAAGCAGGCTCTCCGCGGAGCAGAGAGCCCGATGTGGGGCTTGATCCCAGGACCCTGGGATCATGACCTGAGCCGAAAGCAGAGGCTTTAACCCACTCAGCCACCCAGGCGCCTCCTACTTCTTTCTAACTTTTAAAGGCAAAGCAGTTCAATCTGAAACTTTTCTCTCTCAATAAAAAGTTAACTAAATTGACAGCACATAAACATCCCAAATCTGTATAGAAAGAGACATTTGGAGGTGAAATAGGTGAAGAGGATTAGGAATGCCCTTGTCTTGATGAGCGCCAAGTAATGTGTGGAGGTGTTGGTTCATTATATGGTATGCCAGAAATGAATATAACACTATGTTACTTACATTGGAATTAAAATGTTTAAAAAGTAAATTCATTTTAAAAAGAGACATTTTACAATTCTCTGACTAATGCAGGGTTTAAGGAGCTAGTTATAATTTCAATGAATTCCATGCACAAAGTAGTGTCTGTATCCAAAAGAAAGATGTTAACACTGAGTCTCTTCTTTTCATCAAAGTTGACATCTTGATCATTATTTTATGGATTTCCAAACCTATCATCATCAATATTTCCTTTCAGTTATTGACTTAGAATAGAGGAAGAAAGCATAATAAAATAAATTACACTATTATCCTTCCTGATTAGTAATAATCTAGTTGTAGAGAAAGTATATGACTTTTCTGTTTCTCATTTCACCAAAATATTTGATTAAGAATGGAGGACTATTGTTTGCCTTTAAAAAAAAACCATATATGTTCTTCTAAGAGCAATATATGTTCTTCATAGGTTAAAAAAATAGATAAAAGAAAACATGGGAAGTCAGAAAGAAACAAAAGGCAATTATATTCCTATCAAGCAGTTCTTTTAACTTTTTTTTTAAATTGCATATATTTTAGGTTTTCCCATGCTTTGTTGGTAAATTAAATGGCATTTTTCCTGAGTATAAAGATAATACATGTTATTAAGAGAAGATTTGCAATATAGGAGATTTTATAATAAAACACATTAATTGGGGCACCTGGGTGGCTCAGTCAGTTAAATATCCAACTTTTGGTTTCAGCTCCAGTCATGCTCTCTAGGTCATGGGCTTGAGCCCTTTGTGGCGCTCCATGCTCAGAGCGGAGTCGCCTTGAGATTCTCTCCCTCTGCCCCTTCCCCCACTCGAGCGTGCACACTCTCCCTCTCTCTCGCTCTCTCTCTCAAATAAATAGATAAATGCTTTTCAAAATTAATTATCTTATTCTGAGGTGGTATCTCAATGTGGTTTTGATTAGAATCTCCCTGATGGCTAATGATAATGAACACATTTTCATGTGCCTTTTTAGCCATTTGTACGTCATCTTTGGAGAAGTGTCTGTTCATATCTTCTGTCCATTTTTTGATGTGATTATCTGTTTTGTGTGTGTTGAGTTTGAGGAGTTCATTATAGATCTTGTATATCAGCCCTTTGTCTGTAGTGTCATTTGCGAATATCTTCTCCCATTCCGTGGGTTGCCTCTTTGTTTCGCTGACTATTTCCTTTGCTGTGCAGAAGCTTTTGGTCTTGATGAAGTCCCAAAAGTTCATTTCAACTTTTGTATCTTTTGCCTTTGGAGACATGTCTTGAAAGAAGTTGCTGTGGCTGATGTCGAAGAGATACTGCCTTTTTGTTCTTCTCTAGGATTTTGACAGATTCCTGCCTCACGTTGAAGTGTTTTATCCATTTTGAGTTTATCTTTGTGTACGGTGTAAGAGAATGGTCGAATTTCATTCTTCTACATATAGCTGTCCAATTTTCCCAGCACCATTTATTGAAGAGACTGTCTTTTTTCCACTGTATATTTTTTCCTGCTTTGTCGAAGATTACTTGACTAATTATCTTATTCTAGCAGTGTTACTATTTTGATGCACTGCCCTTCCACATCACTTTAAATGCTGCACTCTTGTCTCTCTGTCTCTGTCCCTCTCCATCTTTCTCTTTACACTCTACTACGTCTTTCTCTTTCTCTCTCCGTCTTTCTACACATACATACACATAAATATATGTTGTATATTGCTTTCTTAACGTATCACCATTGTTTCTCAGGTTATTAAATGGTTTTCTTGAACCTAAAGTTTAGTGGAGATATAATATTTCATCATATACATGTAAAATAACAGCATGCTTACATATTATTATAATTAAAGTTACACTACTATTGTAACTATTGTAACTATTGATCAGATGGATATTTAAATTTAAAGAAAAATTTATGTTATGTTTATTCAAAAAATGAAATACCACATCAAGTTTTTTAAGCATGTTGATGATGCCCCATAAGGATCATACATTCAACTGAGGAATAATTTTTACACAATTTTCACCACAGAATATATACAAGTGTATAGCCTTTCTCTCTTTTTTAAATTTTTCTTATGCTCCCAAGTACCATTTTATCTTCTATATAATATTTCCTCTGAGGTTAAATATCTCGGTTGCCAATTAACCCTTATAGTTGTTTTGATTACTTGACCAAGGATCAAAATCCTTTTCTACCAAAGACTTTGAGTTTTATTTTTAAAGTTGTAAAGAAACAATGGTAAAGATATCATCAGAAAGTGACACAGCTCAGCTACTTAAAAGATAACCGAATACAGGGAGATGAGTCTAATTTTATTTGTGTTAAAATATTTAGTTTGCTATGAAGTGTTTAGAAAATTTTTGTTCCCCAAAATACTAAATTTCCTCTGTTTCCAGTTCAGAAACAAAATTTGGAGGCATCTTTCATTAGAACCCTAAGGGGTGTTTGTTTGTTTGTTTGGTATTTCTCGAATAGATCAATATAGATCTGTGTGGCTGGGTAATGTCTTCATGGCACTAGTAATAACATTGTTACCTAAGTCACCTTATTTTTAAATGATTTTTTTATATTAAAAGAAATAAACCTAACCTCACCTACATTTTTACAGAGTGAGTTATCTGTCCCAAACTTAGACACAGACTACGGTGCTGAATATTCTTAAGGTTGAACCAGCTGGTTCAACTCTTCTTTCATATCCTCTTTCCTAAAATTATAATCTGATAAGAACCCATCCACAGCTTACAAAAATTAAGAAGACAACTTTCAAGAAATGGAGAAAAGTCTATGGAAATGATGGGTTCAAGAAGTTTGCAAATAAAATACAGGGAACTAGTGAGTAGGAAAAGTTAGCAGCTAACTCTTTGGGATTGTTTTTCTTTGTTTGTTTTGGATTCCCCCTCTTCAGAAACAGACAAAATACAGTAGATAGTCCATATACTTAAAGACAGACATGAAGGACAAGTTTTGAAAGGAAGCCCATGGCAATAGACATGGCATCCTATGGAGAAAATAGGAATGGCAGGAGAGATAGCTAAGAAATACAGTATCTTTTCTAAGAGTATGGGCTAGAAGGAAAGAGCATACAAAGAGACTTAACACAAAGAAATACTATGACTTTTTGTTTCATATTTATTGCCTTAAGGTATAATATTCTTTCTCTAATTTTAGCCCAGAATTATTTTTGAGGATCTAGATGTTTATCACCACTTGTAAGTATTGTTTTGTTCTGTTTTGTTTTTTCCTTTTGATACAGAAAAGGGGATTAACCCATTCTAATAATATTTGAATGATGGGAAAATGCTCTATTATGTTAAATTTCTAAACTGAATGCCAATTTCTTAAAATTTTTAAAACAATATATATAAAAATATATCTTTCCTAAAGCTTTTTGGTGTTTTTTAAAAATATATATAAGATTTTATTTTTTTATTTGACAGAGAGAGACACAGCAAGAGAGGGAACACAAGCAGGGGGAGTGGGAGAGGGAGAAGTAGGCTTCCCTCCAAGCAGGGAGACTGGAATCATGATCTGAGCTGAAGGCAGACACCACCCAGGACTGAACCACCCAGGTGACCCAGTTTTTGGTGTTCTTACCTATGAAAAAAACTAAAAAAAAAAAAAAAGGCCAGAGCTTAATAGTAAGTTTACATTTTACTGTTTTCTGAAGCCTTCCTCACAAATATTGCTCCACTTGGTGTGACCAAAGCCTTTTCCAAAATCTCTCTGCTTGAAAATTGTAATTTAATGCAATTATTTCCATACATACAAATAGGCTCCATTAGATGATCTTGATATTGGTATTAATGGAAGCTGGCGTCAGATTCTAATACAAAATATCAAAAAGTATTTTATGTGATCTTCCATTTTAGCCCTTGTGAAGTCTATTTTCATTAATTAGGTCTTATCTTTTCACTGAGCTCTTAGAAATTGAGAATAAGTAGGACTGTGTGTAGAGCTATTGCAATCCAAGCTCCACAAATTATTTTAGGCATCAGTGACTCCATGAACTCATTATGCTGGCAAGACTTTGGAGGAAGGAATAGGTCGACAATCCCAATACTTCAAGCTACAGGAAAATGGAAAAAGCATAAAATGAATATGCACCTGAAGCTTAGAAAGCCTGGGTATGGAGAAGTTTAATTTATTATTCTAATGACTTTCACAGCATGAGACTCTCACCAGGAGACACACGTCTGTGCATCTAATAAGGCTGCAGAGATTGGGCTATTCCTGAAGGACTCTTATGGCTATTTCCAAAGCATCCTTTTAGCAATGGGAAAATACAAAGTATGTGAAAAAGGCTCAAGACAGATACTACCCATGCTGTTTTGCTGCTAGCTACCTTCACATATATTCCCCAAAAATGAAGCCAATTTTTGGCCAGCCAGCTCCACTTAAAATATTCCGGTTGTTTTCACTAAATGTTCATTCATCTTTTGCTCTTGCAGCATGAGAAATCCTAGAAATGGCTGAAAGGGCTGCTTAGTTACCATACATAACTAGGTCTGCAACATATAGGTCCCTCAAAGTTTGCCCTTGTCTATTTCATCATGCTTTCCCGAATCCTACTTCTTCTACGGATTATTGCCAATGTTTCTACGAGACTAAAAATGTTTATGGACATATACCCATCAATCTATTTTTTATATAACAATGTGATCAATGTATATGCATTGTTTTTCAGGGTTTTTTTTTCCACTCAATGAGAGATATGAGATTTTTCAATGCCATATGTGTAGCTCCATCACATTGAACCAATCTCCTCCACTTTGGACATTCAGTGGTTTCCAGCTTGTCTGCAATCCCTGTATGTACATCATTTTTTATATGTGCACATAAATCCTCAAAGAAATGCTGGACCTAAGATACATAAATTTAAAATTTTGATGGATACTTCCAAATGATAATCCAACAAAGCTCTTCTGATTTAGATTTATTTAATAGGATATGAGAGTAACCATGTCTGCCCATCATTGCCCACATCAGGTAATATAGATCTTAAATTTTTTATCTACTTGATAACAACAAAAAAAGACTTCTCACTGTCATTTTTAATTGGAACTTAAATTAACTTTGTCTTGGTATGTAAATAGTTTCTTTAAATAGTAGCCTCCATCATTCTTGCATTTTGATGTTTAATAATCCCTGGGTTAGAGAATTTCCATAGAGATTATATTACATAGTTATCTATCAGGTCTTATTAATGTCTTGTGATTATCTGGAATGAAGAGACTGGTCTACAAAGCAAGCAAGGTCCTATATCACTCAAAATGTAAAAGCAAAGAAATCATTTACTTATGCCTTTGTACACAGTAGGATCTCAAAAAATATTGATGATGGGAATGACATCCCAAATGGGGCTCTACTCAAAGGGCAAAAGAACTGAAGTATAATGGAGTTGCTCCTTATCTGAGAGTAGATTCTAAAGTCAGTATTATAGGTCAGGTAGAATCAAAATTACATTTAAAAATACCTTAGCCCATTTGGGCAGTACAATATACATGGTTTAATATAGAAAGTAAGCAGCAGCATTTTGGAAGTAACCATATTGGTTAAAAGTATGACAATACACAATGTTTCTTCTCCTTTTGAAACTGGGAATTTATATATAATCACTCATGTGTAAGATCTTGCAAAGCCTCCACCCAATGTAAAACCAGCTTTTTAAACAAATTTTCAAACCAAATAACACTCAACATTTCTTAAATATATTCTCATCTGGTCTTCCCAGCAACATGATACAGTAAGTGCTAAGATTAACTCGCTATTTACAGGAGATAAAGATGGAGTCTCTTATCACACGGTAGGTCTTAGATGTCTAAACACATGTACACACACACACACATACACATCTTTCCTAATAAACATTATTCATTATGTAAACTTCAGACAGATCAACATGACTATGTACAAGTTACCAAGTTTTTAAAGAGCTATCATCCTTGAGAAGTTGATTCCCTTAACAATTACAGTGGCCATGCTATTTTCATATGCATACACAGCAACAATAGTCAAGACAATCATGCATACTTATTTAATAGAATCAAAGTCAGAACGGCCACATTTTGACCAGTCTTAACAGGTAGAAGAAGGCTAACCAAGCTTTCTGAAACTAAAACATACTATTATTTCTTCAGAGCATTCACTGGCCAATTATAATACCTTAAGAAAATATCTCCTGAAGGATTATTAGGATCTAATTGCTTGACACCTGGGTGCCACAGAATTTGCCACTAGGACAAGAAATTCTAGAGTAGAAGTATGTTCCCATCACTACTTAATGGAGAGGATTATGAAACCATAGCACACAGTAGTCATTCAAAAGAAAGAGACAATGCAACAGAGCTGAGAAAAACTGTCGGCATGAGACCTATTTCTCAAGAATAATCTTGAAACACCCTTACATGTCTGTAGTCAACAGTCCTTCTCTCGTGATTTCAACTTGCACTCCTCTTACTACTTCAGGATTTTTCCCTGGATGGTATACGTACCATGTAGCCAGCCAGTGGACCTTACAAAAACAAAATTGTGATCACAGTTCTTTCTAGGAACTTCTGCCTTTATGAGGTTCACATGAAGTTTGAGAAGAGTAAAATCAACTTACCATGATAAAAATTGTTTCCGGGCTTGTTAAAGGGTAAGAGTGGGGATTATTAGCGTGCAGGGGGGATATGGGAAATTTCTGGAAGTTTAGAATTGTTCTATGTCTTGATTGGAGGGGTAGTTTTGAGTATCTTCATATAGTTATTTATCAAAAGTCAATGAACTATAGACTTAAGATTTATGCTTTCTATTTAATGTAAATTATCCTTCAATATAATTTTCATCAAGCTATTTTTCTTTGGGAAAGAAAAAGGAATTGCCTTTTACCCAAAGCCTCCCTTTTGGTTTCAGAAATAAGACCAAATGTTGCTATAATGAGTAATGATTTTTCTCTGGGTTATGACAAATGGGCAAGCAAGTTTCCTAATTAGACAAGAGCCATTAGTGATGGCCAAAGCTTCTTCCTTTTTTGTTTTTTTATTTTTTTCGCCTGTGCAGATTTTCCCATAAGAGGTAGCTTGTGTGGCTAAAAGAGTGAGTGGGGTGTTAGGAAGTGCCAAGTTATTAAGAAATTCTAAAATTCATTGATGATAAATGTGAACTAAGCAGTAGGCCTAATGAAATCTGTGTTAGAAAAACAGAGAGTTATTTTTCTGTTTTGCCTTTCCTTTAGCAAACTTCATCTTTTCTAAGTTTATTATGAAGGTTGTGTGTTAGGGAGGCATGAGAAAAGGGGTCTTATACAGGCAATATTTTATTTTAATTCAATTTTTAAAAATGGTGTATATACCCCTGTTACATGCCAGACATTGTTACATCACTGGGAATTGGAAAGTAGGCAAGATCAGCATGGCTCTTTATTCAGAAAACATACAGGCTGGCAGGAGCCCACGTCAGTAAATGAATAATTACAACACAGTTGGAAAATGAGACAGGCCCTTGTGGATGACAGTATATGCTCTGGAACCAAACTAACTCATTCAAATCGTGGTTTACACTCACCAATTGTATAACCTTGGACAAGTTGCTTCAATGCCTTGTATACCTCCAGTTTCCCATCTGAGACTGGAATGGATAAAAAGCATCTATTTCATTAAGTTTTATAATTTAAGTAAGGTAATATATTTAAAGTTCTTAGAACACAGTCTGAGGCAGAGTGAGTGTTATGTAAGTAACAGGGAGGCATGTGGCTACCAAAGGAAAGTGTAATTGGCCAATGCTGGCATTGCCATGTAAGTACCATCCAGGCAAATGCATTTCCTCTTGGTCAGTGTCCCCTCTGCCAGGTATCCTGATGTTGTTGATCCTGAACAATGACTGCATCATGACTGCAGAGCCAGATGCTGTCAAGCGCAGCATGATCCATCTCTTCTTGTGTTAACTCTGTAGAAGTCTCTGACAACTTGACTTTGTATAGTTGGGATACATATCAACTAGATAGATAGATAGATAGATACATACATACATACATACATACAGATAAAGAGACAGAGACAAAGCAGAGACAGAGAGACACACAGAGAGACAAAGACAAAGAAAGAGAGACAAAGATTGTGTGATCATGAAAAACAAGGATATGGTCTGCTTGAAAGTCATTATTTCATACCATAAATGAACAAAATTTTATGATGGCATGAATATTTATGGGCGTAAAATACTTGTGGAAATTAACATAGATGTGTTACATTCTACACACCTATATAGAATGAAAGAGAACAAGCAAATGTTCAAATGTGTGGGTGTTTCCTGATTCTTTTTTTTTTTTCCTAATTCTATAGTCTGATTCATAACATCAAGGAAACTAGAAAATGACAATGATTAATCAATAAATTGTAAGAGTAATTTTAAGAAGAATCACTTAAGAAAACTTGCCATTAAGTAAAAATCAGTAACACAAATGAAACAAAGAAACAAACAAAAAACAAAGGAAACTCACCCTCACTTTTACTGGAGACAAGAATTGCTGGCAATGCATCTGGATCTAATATCGATTAGCGTCAGGTAATGTGATTTCACATGCCACTGTGTCCAGATGAAGAAATCATCTATTCTAAAGGATTTTTGGTTCACACCTAAAATAATACTGCATATTTCTATCAACGATATTTTACTAATAAGAAACTGCATATGTATTAAATTATAAGTGTTGAGCTCTCTTTTTCCTGTTGTATAATTTTGTCCCACAGAAATCTACATGCCCTTTGGTAGAAACTTCCAAGCAATAATTAATTTTGTTGTTTTAAAACACTATTGGCTGCTTTGGGTTTCTTAAGTTGTGATATATTAGAATCCCATTAGCAAAATCATCAAGAGAAAAATACATAACTCTATTTGATTTGCTTTACAGAAATTCCATGATGAATAATTAAAACATTCCCATCAGGACTTCTGGTTTCAGTTGGCAGAATGAAGCATGATTTCAAAATCTTCCTTTCCACAAACCTAATTATAGTAAGCAAAGCAAGAACAGAAATGCCCAGCTGCATTCAAGCAAAGAAAGAACCTGATGACTATTTAAGAAATAAATGCTTCTATGTATCTAAACTCCTTAATATATAAGAAGGTACATAGTTCAATTCCAATATCGATAATATTAAAATGGTCTAATAATCTATAAATAATTCTATTATATCTGTATAATAATCCATAAAATAATCTAAAATAATAATAGAAATACCTACTTCCTTTATACCAGTACACACACACACACACACACACACACACGAGTCAGATGCCATCATCACTGTTAATAGGGAAATAGGAATTGGTCACACTTTAATCAAGAATATAACAAGAGGGGCGCCTTGGCGGCTCAGTGGGTTAAAGCCTCTGCTTTCGGCTCAGGTCATGATCCCAGGGTCCTGGGATCGAGCCCCACATCGGGCTCTCTGTGCCACAGAGAGCCTGCTTCCTCCTCTCTCTCCCTGCCTGCCTTTCTTGCCTACTTGTAATCTCTGTCTGTCAAATAAATAAATAAAATCTTAAAAAAAAAAGAATATAACAAGAATATGCTATAATTTTATACTGCTTTGTATACTAGATCATGTAATCAGATATAATCAGATAAGAGAAAGATAAAGTTATAAAAATAATATCAGGGGACATATTTATCATTAATCTTAGGTGATGTGATTATGCCTCAAGCAAACCTAAGACTATCAGTTCTAAAATATACTAGAACACAAAGATAATTCTGTAAGGAGGTGTTACATAAAATTCTTATTCAAATGTAGCAAATATATATATATATATATATGTATGTATATATACTATAAATAAATAAAATCCCTATATATATATATAGGGATTTTATTTCGAATAAGAATTTATTTGAATAAGAATTTATTTGGCAGAGGGAGAGCACAAGCAAGGGAAGCAGCAGAGGGAGAGGGAGAAGCAGGCTCCCCGCTGAGCAAGGAACCCGATGTGGGACCCAGGATTCTGAGCCTAAGATGCTTAACCAACTGAGCCACCCAGGCACCCCTAAATGTAGAAGATATATTAAGAAAGAAAACAATTTCCAAAACTAAGCAAAAATATAAAATATTTGATAAAAATCTGAAAAAAAATCGTATCACTTATGTGCAGAAAATTTAAAATTCTATTACATACCATAGCATATTTTGGTGAAGGAATAGATATGCCATGCACTATAAAAAGAAGACATGATAGTATTAAAAGGTCAAATTGTCCAAAGTTAATCTGCAAGTACAATGTAGTCTCAATTAAAATATCCATAAAATGATGTGTTTATGCCTGTGAAAATAAATAAAATGTGTATCTAAAAAAAGAAAAAAATCTTGAAGAAAATTTTTGAAAATGAAGATTAAACACAAAAGACTAGCCCTAAAAGGTACCTAACTAATAAGTAATTACAAAATTATAATTATTAAAATTGGTTTTGAAGCAAGAAGAAATGGATTTATATGGAATAAAATTAGAAAAATTCAGAAATATAACCAAAATATATGGAAATTAAATCCATGATACAATTACATTTCAAATCACTGCAGAAACAAGAATTATGCAATCATTAGTATTGGGACTTCAGGTCCAACTGACTGGAACTTTTAAATTATATGTATTTTTTAAAATTACATATCTGCACAAATATATCTATACATATTATACATATTGGTGCATGTGTACATATACATGTGTGTATTTTACCTCTTACCCTTAAATATAAAAGTAAATGCAAAAAGTCTAGAAGAAAATCTAGCTAAATTTATTTACAATCTTTTTGTGGAAGAGCTCTTTTAAGTATATCTAAAAACCCAGAAGGCTCAAAAGAAAAAAAAAAAGAGATTTTACTACACAAATATTTTAAACTTCTGTTTGGCAAAAATGTCATAAAATCAGAATGTATAAAACAAATTGAGAGAGTGTATACAATGTTACTCAGATACAGATGTTATTTCCTTAATTTACGAAGAACTCAAGGTCAGTAAAAAGACATAGAATCCAAAATTTAAAAAGAAAATCTATAAAGAATAGTAAGTTTCTAGAAAAAATACACACATGATGGATAACTGTAACTTGACCTCCTTCATAACGAAAGAAATATATAACAAAAACAATGAGGTCACATATTTCACAGTTCAGATTTGCAAAATATCTGGAAGTTCGGCAGTCAAAGTTCTACAGAGGTTATGAGAAAACGCAGACTCAAATACTAATTAAAGTATAAATGTGTGCCTCATTTCTTATGGGCAAGTTGGCTATCTCTCCAAATACCATAGAAAACTCAGGGTTCTTTTGATCTCAGATTAAAACTCTTAGGTATTTATCCTTAGATTCATAAAGATATATGTATAATAATGTTCATCGATCATTGTTTGTATTAGCAATGAAAGCATCCAGCAAGAATGCACTGATTGAGGACATTATCATGTCATAACTTAGTCATCAACATACAAGATAATCTGGTATCATATGTCAATTACAAGAAACACACTATTGCTATTTAAAAAGAATGAAGTAAAGCTACAAGAGAAATAGAAAGGTAGAGAACTATGGGGTAGAGGAAAGAAACCAAGTAAGCACATTGGTATCTGCATATCTATAATGATAATTTTATATACAGACATGCAGCTATAAAGATGTATCCCTAAATTCCCCGGGGGAACAGGCAAGAACTGTTAGAAGTAGACAGATTCGGGAAGAGGGAACAAGACACAAGATAAAAGATGTTTACTTTCCTTTCTTAGTTTTCCATCCTATTAAAATTGTCTTAACATGAACATATATATATTTTTTTATTTTATTTGCTGTTTGTGAAAGGCATTATATTCACAGTGGATTATGGATCATTTTTTGTCCCTCTTTATATTTCACAATATTAAACAGAAAACACACTAGTTAATATGATATTTGAAGTTACTTATCCAAATAATCAATTATCATTCAGAAGAAACTAAAGCACTCTACATGTGTGATATTCAGATTCATCTTAGACAACCACCTTGTCCTAGAGCAGACCATAAGTTTTGTCCCAGGCTGGGAGGATTTTAGTTCTACCCATCTCCATGGTCCCTTACCATCTGCTATAGGGCCTTGCATCCATAAGACGCTCAGGGCAAGTCTGTCAAATGAAGACATTATAAGGTTGAATTAACTTTTCATTTATTTTATATTGGATAAATTAACTGAAATTTACCTATAGAATTTTCTGTTGCATGTACATGTATCCAGACCTAGAAACATTTGTAAATAAATTGGTCATCTCTAAAATGAACCAATCCTAACTCAACTGATGGTTCAACTTACAAAGTAAGATGACTAATCAGCTATGATAACTGATAAGAATATTTGTCCCTAATTCTTAGCCACGGTTTTACAATGACAATTGTTTTTAAATCCCCTCACTTTTAAAAATGTTTAAAATGGGGGCGCCTGGGTGGCTTAGTCGGTTAAGTGTCTGCCTTCGGCTCAGGTCATGATTCCAGGGTCTTGGGATCAAGCCCCGCATTGGGCTCTCTGCTCAGAAGGAAGGCTGCTTTTCCCTCTCCCTCTGCCTGCCACTCCCCCGGCTTATGCTATCTCTCTCTCTCTCTCTCTCTCTCTCTGTCAAATAAATAAATAAAATCTTCAAAAAAATGTTTAAAATGAACAGCTAGACTCATAGACGTAAATAGGAATTCACTGGCTAGATTCACAAAAAAGAAAATGGAATATTAAGAAGTTCTGAAGGCTATCAGAATTTAAATCATTTGTGACAGTATGTTAAGTTTGATTCCTTTAACTGAGGTACCAGGATAAAATGGATAGCAGAGAGCTAAGTAAGTTGTAAGGCACAACATGCAATAGCATTTGCAAAATGTCAGAGTAGGGTGATAGGAAGCTGGCCAGCTGGCCTTAGTTATACACCGAACATTATAAAATGGTGCAGGCCAAGGAAACAGACATGGAAGAAGGACCTGTGGAAAAGATGGGTTTAGAGAAAGTTATTCTGTGCTTCCCCCTCAACTCAAGTGAGGAAAGAGGAGCTTTGGAAGTACTCCTCAAGAGCTTAGTGTTCTCCCTCTGAGATAGGAGGGCCAAATGCACTGTGTTTGGACTCTACTCAAGAAATGTAGAGGACCACATGTGCAGCTGACAAGCTGCTTTGGGCACAAAGTGAGAGGGTGTGTGCACTGGGATTGACCTGTATACTGACTTTGTAAGAGTCAAAGATGAGTGTCTTCTGTGGACAAGATGTGCATTACAGAGGAGATGGGACAAGAGCCAGTCGGAAGTCTCCTGGCCAGGAGAGCTGCTGGGAGGCTAATGAGACTCCTGCAAAGAGAATTTACAGACTGCACCTCCTGGGGGCTAAGGACAGAGAAGACAGCTGGAGAAGAGTGTATCATCAGTGTCACAGTGGTGTTTTCAAGCACTCACAGTAGAAGCCTCTGAAGATGCTGAGAAAGTTTTCACACAAGAAGGAGAGTTGGTGAGAGAATGCAAGTCCATCTCAAGGCAGAGGTCAAGTATGAACCCCTCTGCCTTTCTCACCTCTGCTCTTCGTCTTCCCTCACTTTGACAGGAGAGCAGGGTCAGAAATGAGAGTCCATAGGCTGAGGGAGGAGGTAAACTGCTGGGCGGGAAGGACAGAAAGGACCTCCATGTTCCCCTCTCTACTGTCAAGAGTGTGTTCTTCTGTAGACAAGCTGGAGGAAGGGACACAATTGAATGCTAATCTACATTTTTATTAAAGATCAATTATTGGATGAGAACTGCACATTCTCATTTCTGAAGCCAGCCTCAATCTGCTACTTAAAGTCGACCCTGAATCCCTGTGACCTCAATTAGGAGGAAACTGGAGCTCAGAGAGTTTAAGATTTTTGTTTTTCGCCAACCACTACTTAACTTATTAATGAAAAGCCAAGACTATAAACTATATGTCCATTATGGTGTTGTACCCCTTTTTAAAAATAAAGAGTGATTTGATTTGACATTTTTTTTCCTAGAGGAGTAGAGTCAAAAGTGAAGAGTTCCCACGGCCTCAGGTCTACCACAAATATGCGATGCTATAATAAAGCCTGTTGATGAACTGCATAAATTAACTTTCATTTTCTGGAGACAGTAAATGCATGTTTTGTCTGACTATATGCACCAGGAACAATGTTGCACTTTATAGCCTTCCTTTTATGCATAACCCCACTTGCATATTATTAATATTCTTGACTAGATTAAGTCTTGGAAATGATTTGCCTGAAATGTTTTAGTGCAATATTCTCTTTGGGGACTTAGTTTCAGCCTTAATTTGCTTAACTGACAAGACAACCAAAAGACTTCAAATGAGAGGAAAACAAAACAAAAAAAAAAAACTGAAGGGAAAAAACTGTATTTATAAAGAGAGTCAGTGTGTTGCAAGTATGTCCATACTAATCTGGAACACTCATATATTACCGTTTACTTCATTACATTGCATGTCTATGGTGAACCTTATGCAGTACAGTTATTTTCTCTTGAAATGTTTTGAATAAGTTATTATTATGATCGCTAACAAACTTTTTTTAAGGCTAGCATCATGTTAAATAAATGCTTCTGTGCTTCCCATGGCTAGAATGTATTATAAAAGTTCGCATTTCTCTCCTTCTTGAGGGTGGTTATCACAACGGGTTTTGTTTAGAGAAATAAACAGAAAATTTAATTCTGTTCCCACCCTGTACTCCTCCCAAAGTAAACCATTTGAATTGTAATTCCAT
Source organism: Mellivora capensis (assembly GCA_004024625.1). NCBI lineage: Eukaryota > Metazoa > Chordata > Mammalia > Carnivora > Mustelidae > Mellivora > Mellivora capensis. Next base: position 82,970 of record PISX010000581.1, read on the forward strand.
CCGTGCGCCCTTCGGACTTGGTTCATGAATTTCAAAGGTAAAATCTTTGTCATAGCCTTGGGAACTGTGTGGAATCCACATAATTTACTATTTCCTGTGATTCGTCAAAATGCCATTCTTCCCAAGAGGCCACTTTTCCCCTTTCATGAACACACACACTTACAGACACACACAGACACATACACAGACACACCACACACACACATCCCATAGATAATAACTTTAATTATCCAGGATATACAGAATAAACTATAATTTAAAAGAATTACAAGTCTGTTTAGTTTTATTAAAGTAAAACAAACAGTTTCCCAACCTACCCATTCTCCTATCAATTTTAGTTTGCATACTTCATGCAACAAATGGAACCTATGTATTAAGTATCTAAAAATTACGAGCCTAAAATAAGTGCACTTACATACCCCTATCTGTCACTTGAAGGACATTAGCTTGCATTAAACTTGAAAGTGCTAGAAAGTTAACTTATGCTTCATAAAAAAAGGAAAAATTTCTCAAAGAATTTCAGATCTCATTTTTAAAAGAAAATGAAGCAAGCTGCAGGAACTGGTATGATGTTTAAGGTTTCTCCATTTCCCATCTCTCTCATCAGCCTTCAGAGTCCTCATATTTCCTTTTGGGCACCAAAGGAATTCCCAACATTCTTGGTGAAACTCCTTTTTCATGTACCTGAAGGCATTAACTGAAAAATCCACCACTAGGCTTTATAGAAGACAAAGAGAATGAAAACCTGAAAAATGGCAAGAACTTATTTCTCATATACTCTTCGTTAGAAAGTTACAGTCAACAGCTTTTGAGATCTAATGTTGGCAGGCCAAAGGAATGCTTTTCTGTAATATTTTCTTTATGCACTAAGAGTGCCAACTCTACAATATCAAACATTAGCTTTTCTAGAAGCTAAGGAAAATTTTAACTTAGCTGTCTATACAGAAAGACCTGAAAATATGCCCCTGCCAGTACCCATTAACAATCCTCAAACTGACCCATCCAGGGTAATTCAGAGGTTCTGACAAGATTTAATGGCCTTCCCTAGAGTTGACAAGACATCAGAAATGGTCAACAAAACCAAAGCATCAACTGGAAACAACACGTCACAGTCTTCTCCTTTTGCCATATTCAAAAGCATCATTTGGCTGCTTCAGCACACATGCAAATATTGAGCCCTACTGCATGCTAGGTCTTCTGAGGGTGTTTTTTATGTTGCATTCCCCTAAAGTAGCAGCAAGCAAGTAAATGCACGGTCCTCAGGATCGAGAGATCATTTGTATTAATATAGGCAATTCCAGGTACGCACACATTTCTGTTTGCAGAAGTGGGATGCAACCATAACCCCAGTCAGCAAATTTGCAAAATCAACCTAGGTAAAAGGCCTAAAGACTCACAGAAAAACCACCAATATAAATGTAACTCACAGTTCTTAACTGTGTATTATCTTTTCCATAAAAAAAGAAGGACACGATTTTAACATATCATCGCTTTTCCAGTGTGTTTCAAAAAGCTGGCTTCCCTTGGCTAGATGTACAGTCTGGGGCTATGACCAACCCATTTTTCTAATTCGTTTGAAGCACTTTTCTTACTCCAAATTAATCATTTTAACTATGCCATCAACATCTGTGTCAGGACTTCAATCAAACTTCTTTCCTTAATGGTCTCCTCTGGCCACAGATTGTCAGCCTGTCCCTTAAAAAGTCAGACCCACACGTAAGTCTGACAACATGCATTTTCAAGGAGACTCTAGTAAGCTGCATTAGAGCACGATGAACTTTACGTTTGGTTGAGAAAACCACATGTAAGTCAAGTAAAACACAGACGAAAAGAGCTGTGTCTTATGAAGGGCTTCCTATGGTGGGAGGCATTTGATGTCTTTCAGAGAAATCCCCATAAAAGCAATAGGAGAAATCAAAGTTTTAGGTAAAGCATAACCGAAGAGCCCCCGTCCCCCCAAAAAAAAGCAAGAAAGAAAGAGTGGGAGAAAAAAATACCCCTCTTCCTTCAAAAATGTTAGAATATAAGACTTCCTGTTTCCTATTACCATACCTTCCTTCACTCAAGAAAATTTAAATTTATCACATTTCTGTGATGGAAATAGATAAAACCGTGAGTTTTCAAGAGACAATTTATTCATTCTCAGTCTTTCTGTTCTTCTCACAGGAAAATCATAGACAGGACTGTCAGGTAGAATTCACTGAACAAAGCATGCAAATTGCAGCCCCTTCGTTCATGAGATCATTTAAAATAATAAAGGAAGTCCAGATGAATGAGGAAACCCCAGGCAATAGCTCACTTCCACCATAACTAACAAGTTGGCCTTGAAGGAAAATAGTACAGCAGGAATTTAACTTCAGGGTCTTTAACAAGACAAATATTGCTGCCATCGCAGTTGGCTAAGTGGTGTTTGCAGGATGGTTGAAATTCGACATTTGATAATTAACACTCCTACTGCCCTTTGAGAGAAGACTTGTCGGAGTTAAATCTCCAAAGACAAATCTGCAGGTGCTGAGCCAGGAGGTAAGAGACAACCGCCACCGGGGGTGTCTGGGTTTTCTGGAGAAGTCCTTTAAGGAGGGATTGCCGAGCAACCTATTTTATTTATTTCCTCTGTGATTAAATGTTGACAAATTTAAATTATCCTTTCTCAGAGGAGAGAAAGGGAAACACACACACACACGAAAATCGTCGGTTTAAGCTAGATCCAGAAAAGCAGCAATCACCACCTCGATTCCATACCCTGTGGTTTAGGTGCCAAATACTGGCAGCAAATACAAAAGAGAAATGTTACCTTTCTAATGGGTGGCCTGGTTGCACATAATAGCTAATTGATTTTGGCCTGCATTTAAGACATTAGCCTCAACAAAGGGAATACCATTTATAGACACAATAGTCCTTATGAAACTAAAAATAGTAGCTATGATTGGGAACTTGCTCTCTACCAGCATTTCCCAAAAGGACATTCAGAACTGCTGAACTGAAACAGAACCAAGGACAATTTTAATTCGCCCCTGTTTAGTTAAGGGAAATGTAAGTTTTTAGGAGACAGTGTCTTATATTTTCTAGGAATCAAATGATTGCCATTGTGTGATAAAGCTCTATAGACCACAGTATACTGTGATAGCATTCGAAACTATTTAGGCCTCCATGGGGCGTAGCACTGTACCTGGGTTTCCAGCATGCAAAATAATGGATGGATAAAAATAATGGATGGATAAAAATAATAAGAAAAGGCTTCCATTTGTAAACATGAGGGTGTTTGGTTTCTTTGCTTTAACAGAAGGATGCAAGAAAGGAAAGAAGAAAGAGAGGGAAGGAGGGAAAGAGGAAGGACAGAAGGAAAAGGCCCAGAAAGGGAGGAAGGAAGAGAGAAAATGTGATTGCTTCCGTCCAAGATTGGTATTGGCAATGACAGACATGGGAAAGAGACCTGTGTTCAAACCCAAACTTCGCCACCCCTCATTGTATGACCTTAGGCAAGTACCTGAACTGTTGCACACTTCCTTATGCTCCTATCTGTGAAATGAGGGCACAACTTATGTACGGTTGCAGCTTGGTTCTGAGTAAAGCACATCATTGTAGTAAAGAACAACAATGATGGAGAAGAAAGGACCTGCCTGCAGCCCATCCTACCAGGTGTTTTGAGGAACAATGAGTTAGAACCAGCTTTCCCTGGTGCTTTCAATTCACCAACATTCCTAACAAGATGTAAGTGATAATCCATTGGGGAAAACATCAGCATCTATCTTTGAAGTTGGGAAAATTTTTTCTCTGACTTGATATTGTATACAAAGAAAACTCTTCATAAAAAGAGGAAAATAATAGCTATCCACTTAAGAGAAACTATAAAATATAGACAGATATGTAAAAGAATCTTCCGTGTAGTAAAATTTATTTGGAAAGTTCCTCAAATTACTCACTCAAACCAAAAAAAGTAAGATTTTTAAATGGCGTTGTTCTTCTTTGTCAACGAAAATAGTTTGTTTAGACATAGCAACATTTATCAATGTTGGTATTGCTAGACTTAAGTAGAAAACACAGTTTCTGCAAGTAATTGGCTACATTTTAAGAGACAAAGAAGTCTCAAACACATCTTTTATGTTCATTTCGAAAAGATAGTTCACCCAGACCAGAAATCATAACCTCTACTGGATTCATGCATATTCTTTCTTAAGTTGTTTTTACATGTTGCTTTATCAGATTAAAAAAATGAATGCAAGCATATTAATGAATCTAGTTACAGATACAAACTTTTCACCATTTCAGAAACCGTTCTCCTACTAAACAGCAACTATATGAGAAACCAATTCCCTAATAGCCCAACTTTTAAAACAGCTTAAATATATAATACAAAACATTCATCTGATTAAAATTTTAGTCTCCACTTTAATGAAAGCCAGTAAATCAATTTTCCCACACCAGTAAATTAGCCCAAGAAAACTTTTTGCTGGTTTTTGCACACTGTTTTTATCTTAACAAACCTAGGCTTATTACATTAGAATTTTACAGTGAAAAAGGGTTTAAGGGGAACTTCTCCAACTCTTCCTCAAATGTATAAACTATTTCTACAATGTGTGAAAACTGCCAGATTAAATCACAATTTATAAATTTTAACATACACTTAACCATATGATTGGTCAAAATAGGAGTAAAACATAAGGTTCAAGGTTATCATATTTTTGACAATTATGGAAATGGATTCCTCACAAACTTGGTAATATCCCAGGCATACAGCTAAGCAATCCATTGTGTGTTTCTGATATAAATCATAAGTTAGCTGCTTATTTTACTGTGATCTTTGAAGATTTACTTTAAAAGATACTTTTTTTCCCCAGTGATTCCTAGCTTTCAAATAGAAATGAGACAGAAACACAGATTAACAGACAAAATGGGTAAGGCACAAAGAAATTAACTTTTTGGCATATTCCAAATCCAAAAATAAAGCATCTAAAGACATACACCAACAAAAGACTCACCACTTTCCATCCATTGGAAATTGCTTCCAAAGTTGACTTTATAATGGTCGGCTTCTTACCATACTTAGGGAGTAGTAGAGAGAACTAAGTCTCAATCCTCATGGATATGCCACTAAGTCAGCTGGCAAAGAAGCCAAGTATCTGTTTTCTGTACACATTTGCAGCCTTCATTCTTAGAAATGACTCAGAATTCAGTACAGTCTCTTCTCAATTTATTACTGTGAGAATGTATCTCCCTATTATACCAGAAATTATTATTACTTTCAGACTTCTTGGGAGCCACCAGCTACCCCAGTTATAGTCCCCAAAATGCTAACTTACCAAATACATGATGTTTTATGAAGACTAAACAAGAAGGGCGAAGTTACACAGACAAAAAGGTGGGGGGGGGGGTCTCTTTGGTTTTAATCCAATTAAATGAAATCCAATTAGCAGCATTTGGCATGGTCCTAAAATGAAGAGCTGAGTTCTACATTCTCAGAATGGAAGTGGCTACAGTTTACTTCCTTGTTTGAGGGTAATAATTATTTTAGATGATGGGAGTTGGAAAATAATAATTCTATACACATTAAATAGGTAGAAACCCATACAGAATTATAAACTACTTAAAATGAAGGTATTCTGCTAGTTAGTAACAGGAGGGGAAGCTAAGCAGAGTCTGCATGGTCTAGGGCCATAACAAAGCTGGGGTCATTTCTGCAATGTTCTAGTCTCTGACAGATTCCTGAAGAACGGAGCAAGCTTGGACAAGTTACCTCACTTCCCTGAACTTGGTCAAACTGGGTGTTTATTGCATGGCTTTACTAAACACAAACGATGGGATAAAAAGGATAATAGAATAGAAATACTTAGAAAAAAAGTAAAAATGTTTTACTTGAGACTGTAGGGTGATATGGAAAAAGAGTATGGATTTTAGAATTACTATAGACCTGCATTCAAACACCAATGAGTGAAAATGGGCAACACAATTTCCTTGGATCTCTTTCTTTGTAAAAAGGGATAATCATATCTACTTCAAAGAACTGTTGAAAACTAAATGAGAGAACATACGAGACATTTTGAATTCTTTGGCATTTCTTAATATCACTTTTATGAACTTAGTAGTTCTAAACTTAATTACATATATCATAAATGAAGTATTTTACAGCTTATTTACTTTATACATGCCTGTGTATAAAAGCACTACTTCTTTATTTCCCCCTAATGAGCCAAAAGTAGTATTGTCAGTGGTTAGCTACTAAGAGGGTAGCATGGTGCTTATAACAATGCCATCTCACAGTTGGTAAACTAATAAGACATAGAAGATTATGATTTAATTCAAAAAATATGATTAGAAAGCATCAAAGAAAGATAGCTTTTTATCTATTCAAAAAGGATTTGTCTTATTCTATTTCTTAAAAAGAAATACATGAGATGATCAAAAACACAAAATGTCCTTTATTTGCTATTATTTCTGTTATGCCACTGAAACACTGATACAACTATCTTGTTAAACCAAAAAACAAAGCAAAGCAAAATAGAGCACATGGAGGAAATGGAGATTATTTGACCATCTCCTAAAAAGTGAACCAGTGTCAGGAGATTTTGTGATTGGACAAGCTTTGCCTTTGATACGATGGATTTGGGCAAAAGGTACCCCTCTCTTCTAGGACACTTGACTTTTGAACAGAAGAAGAGAATTGGCATTTTGCCAAATCTCACCAATACAAGCTTGGAATTAATGCTCTAAAGAGTATGAGGGAAAGGCAGATTTTGAGATACATTCAACTTTCATTTGATGTGGCCATGAGAGAAGATAGTCCCTCCATTCTCAAAACTGCTGTTTCAGTCGAGAGAGAATTTTAACACATGATGTTGAAAAAACACTTTAACAAAATCTCATTCTGTCATAAGACAGCACTCCAGTGGTGCTGCACAGCAGTGGGGGAAAAAAGGGGGGGGAGATATTTTGGAAAAATTGTTGAAGGGAAGACAGTCTTCATGGGCTTGAGGCTTGGGCACAAGGCTTCCTTAGAACAACGCCACATTTGGTTTCATTGTCTGCTTCTGCCATCTAGAAATTCTTAGCAATTTTTCATCAAGAGTTCTCACATTATCATTTTTCATTGCACCTTCAAATTATGTAGCCAGTCCTGGAGGAAGACAGACAAACTTGGTTAAATCTGCCCCTACATATGGTTGATGTTCCTCGGAGGGTCAGGCTCACCACTTGGAGAACGTTGCTTTGACAGAAGGAATCTGTCAGTAGACTTGTCCTTAGCAAAAAATGCAAGATATAATGCTTATTTCCAGTTCTATCTCATCTTTCTGCACCATCTCTTGCCTTGGTGGTCATCTTTGTGGGTGCTCTAATTTTCTTCTTTCCTGCAATGAAATGTGCCCTCTCCTCCCCAGAGCATCATCTGAATTCAGAGCTCTGTACTATTTTGTGATTTTTTTTTTTAAAGATTTTATTTATTTATTTGACAGAGAGAGACACAGCGAGAGAGGGAACACAAGCTGGGGGAGTGGGAGAGGGAGAGGCAGGCTTCCCACTGAGCAGGGAGCCCCATGCAGAGCTCGATCCCAGGACCCTGGGATCATGACCTGAACCTAAGTCAGACCCTTAAGGACTGAGCCACCCAAGTGCCCTCCATTTTGTGATTCTAAGTCAACACTCTTCTCAAGACATTTTTACTTTAGGCCTTCCTCTAATTTATTCATTTTTCCTCCCTCTCTGTAAAAGGAATTTCTGGCATCTCTGATTTGTCAGGAACGTATTATCTTAGATAGAGGCTCTTGCTAGAATTCTTGGAACTGCAGTTGGGAGGCAACTGTTCATTTAATACCACTGCCCCCACACCCACAACACCACTAGAAAAATGTGACTTTCCTGACAACATTACCCTGCTGTTAAAAAAAAAAAAAAAAAATATAAAATATATATATATATATATATATATATATATATATATATATACTGTTTATTTAAGGCCTATCTATTTCACAGGGCTGCTAAGAGTTAAATAACAGCCATGAAGCTCTCTCCTCTCCCATTGCTTAATAATCATGATTAATGACTCTGCAATACAGTGCTCTCGAGCCATTTTTGGACAACCAAAGATCAGAAACTGAGATCAGAAATTCTGCATCTGTGAGGACCTACAGCCACTTCCAGGCACTCACATCACACAGGAAACACTGACAGAGAGAACAAGTGGTCTCTTATTAGGCACACTCCAAAGCCCTTGCCCCCAAGATTTTTCCATTTGCAAATGCCATTTGTCTTAGTCTTTCTTCAGCCAGACAAGGATAATGACATGAATTTGGTCTTGGTAAAAAGGGACTTTAGCTCTAGAGCTTGAGAAACAATGTCTCCCTACTTATCTCCAGAAGAATTATGGCAGGGGTCTAGAGAAAGCAGGCCTCCCCAACTAACTCATCCCTTCCACACTCCCGCTTGGGAGGGATCATAGGCAGGGAGAGAACAGCAAGAGTGAAAGAATCGGGAGGAGCCGTCAAGCCTATCATGGCTTGACCTCTCCGTGGGGCATGCCAACAAAGACGCCAATTAGTAGTAAGTGTGGCAGAGACAAACAGGGGAGGCGAGCGATGGAAATGAGCAAGGGAAACCCCTCCAAGAGTCATGTCAGACTAGATGCTAGTCTACTGATCCACAAAGGGGTGACAACGTTGGCTCTGAACTATTGGAAGTGCAGACTCACGGCTGATATAGTGGTTATTTATTAACTATATACTTAAAAGGCATTAACTCTGCAAATCTAAGGTACATATGTAGTAGGGAGGAAGGAAGGAAAGAAAAGAGGGAGGGAGGGAGGCAGGCTGTATATTGCACCAGTATAATCCACATAAATAGACCAGTAACTTTTAAGTTAATGTGCATCAGAATTAGCTTGTGAGCTTTAAAAATACAGGTTGCCAGTCCCCACCCACAGAGTTTCTGATTCTGTAGATCCAAGGAGGAGTCTAAGAATTTGCTTTTCGAACAAGTTCCCTCATAATTCTGAACCTACTGGTCCAGGTATTATATCCTGAGAACCACTACTCTAAACCTTTCTCGGAGAGACTCTATTCTACAGTGCACTGAGGACATAGTGTTAGGCTGACAACAAGCCAATGACTCTTTTTCTGTGCCTCAGTTGACGTCAATCTGTAAAGTATGAACCATTTTATTTACTTTTATATAATTCACAAATGAGATATAGAATGTATCCTAAGACTAATTTATGATATTTAAGATGCGGGATTGATATTCTGTATTTTATCTGGCACATAAAAAGGAATGCAAATCAAAGACAAAACAGATGACCAAAGCAGGTGTTTTTTGGTTTGTTTGTTCCCAGCTCCTTCCATCTTTATCTTTCCTTAGGTCTTGGGCCTGTTACTGTATAGTGTGGGGACTCAGTTTCTTCATCTCAAAAATGGGGAGGCCAAAATAAAAGACTTGAGTTCCTTCCGTGTGTACCGTTCCAACCTAGGTTATCAGGTAGTCGGTGGACTTGTTCATTTTTCAAATAGCTAGTTCTTTCCTAAAACACAATGATCAGATGCTATTTTATACCATAAATGTACTTTAGAAAAGAACAGCCTTGCAAAATATGTCTCTTAACTATGATCCCGGGAACACTAAGCGCTGTAGAGATTAGTGGTATTGTGAGGTTTCTTTGCATGTGTGCCTTAGGATTGTAAGGTGGTTTCACCATAACATCAGCGCTCGGCTCTGTGCAGCTACATCTAACATCAGAACACGTAGAAATCTACACCTAATTTTCTCTAGCATATTCCTACGACCATAGATCACTTAGGCCACACGGTGACCATTTCTCTAATAGGAAAAATAGTTTCCATCGTCTGGGAGAATTTTTCCGCATTTTTTGTCAGCTATTTCTAGGACTGTAGGTTGGATTGCTAGAAGTTAATACTGTGATAGCAATGTTCTCATTAAGTTGTAAACATTTCTGTAAATGTCCATCCGCTTTAGAATTGAAAACACGTCACAATAAAATTATAACGATAGCGCTTTTCAAAAACACGGTTTCAGATTTTCCAAAGCTATGTTTTAACCCATCAAACAGTGTTAGAAGGCCAGGGAAAGGAAGAAGGTACATGGTATCTGATCCCAATTTCTTTCTAATGATTTTAATCTGGATTTGGCCAAAAGGATCGCGATCGTGCCCCTTTATCCTCTCCTGAGTGTGATCACAAAGGCAGAGTAGACAGCATCGGGCCTGGGTTTGAGTATCTTTGCTAGGATTTACCAGCCCTCTAGTACTGATCTGAGCTTACCTTTGGCAATCTGCTAAACTTTCTGAGCTTCAGTTTCCTCATCATAGAGGGACTAATAATTTTCTTTTAGGATTGAATGGGAAGACGTATATAAACTCACTTGCGTGATGTCCAACGCATGGCAGGAGATTAATAACTTATGAGTGGTTATGTTTCTTAGACAGGCTCAGCCTTCCTAGAAGGCAGTCCTCTGGTCCAATACTGAAGTCCCCCCCAACCAGGATGGTTTGTCCTTCGGGCTGCAAACGCAACCTCACAGGCTGGCCGTGCCTTTCGTCGTGTAAAACTCCGTAAGAAAAATCAGCATTGGTGTGCGTCAGCAGACCATGATGGCCCATCTCATCTGGACACTTACTTATGTCTTAGAGTTTTAAGTGAAGGCTGACTTTTGATAAGGGCAGTGCCTTGCTAACAACCACGAGTGCTATTTTCTATTTGGGGTCGGAAAGCATATCCTTGAGCAGAACAGACTGTACACGCATCCAAAAGCATATCGACTCTTAAGCCTGAGACAATTAACAGAAAGCTTGTTTCAAACTGTGCTTACCACACAAAACATGAAGAAAATGTCAAAATATTTTTTTTTACTTGTTTGAGCACTATTTTTAGATGGTTTTTGAATAGAGAACACATATTTGTCAAAGACTCCGAATTCATTCCAGATGGAGGCTTCACTGTGAAGTTATGGGACGCAAAAGATCTGGTTTTCCTTTGTTAAGAAAAACCAGAAAGCCTGATCAGCTGAAAAATCAAGGTTACTCAGGCCCAGGCCTAAGAACCTCAATGAATATTTTATAATAATTTTTAATACATTTAGAACAGAGCTCCCTTCAAAAATAAAACAGAATAAAAAACAAAATCAAAGAGAAGGCAGGGGAAGGCCACAAGGAAGGGAGGGAGGAGTTGCAAAGAAGGAGAGGAGAGGGGTAGGGAGACGCAGGAGGAGGGAGAGAGGGGGTGAGGAAGAGAGAGGGGGTGAGGAAGAGAGAGGGAAGAAGGAAACTTAGGAAGGAATGGGGGGGAGAAGAGGGAGAAAGAGGGAAGGGGAGAAGGGAAGGGGAGACAGGTCTTCACAAATTTCACCAATGTACTTTTTGGTCTCTTTTTATTGCATTTAAACCTTCGCCATGAAAAAGCATCTCTGTGTGGAGCTCTGAGTTGGGTGGCTGGGAGGCTTTGGCTTTGGAATGCTCACACTTCAGACGTGACAGACGTTGTACAATGAATGGGCAGTCCCAGAGTTACGAGTTTCTCCCACATACCAAATACATTAAGTAGCAGCGGAGTGCTTGGAAGAGCTTTGGCACGGGGCCACGCTGTAACAGGAACTTGCTTGGCAAAGAGCTGCTTTAAGCACATTTGCTGTGTGCATATTTGTAGCCATTTCTTTCCCTTTTAGCCCCTTTGAAACTGACATGGGTGGGCCAGTTTTTTGAGGATGTCCACCACTGAACAAAATGCAAAAGCCAGACCTTCTAGAATTTGCTACAGGGGCTCTGGCCGCAAGAGCTGCTGATTCTCCCCCTGCTCGTGCCAACATGCATTACGTGGGTCCCTACCACATGCAATTCTCCTCTGTGGTGGGCTGAGACTTAAAATATTATATTAGCATTATCAATGGAGATTAAATCCAAACCAGGGAGGAGGTAAATATCATTTGCTTTATCACAAAACGCGAAGTCAGGTATGTTCGGCTTTTGTGGGACCAACGGAGGCACCTAGGGCACTGATCAAGTAGTCCAATGGTAGCAGTTAACCATTAAAAAAATGTCAAACATAACTGAGAAGGAGATTTATTTTCCAGTTCGTTAACAGCAGAAAAGGCAGACCTCCAGTCAGGAGGATAATGCTTGCTATTAAAACGTAACTGATGAATGCTACAAAAAGAGTATTTGTCATCAAACAATACTTCCATTGTAAAACAATTCCAACCTATGCATGAAAGATTCCAAACGCTAGTACAGCATTCAATTTGATACTGGAGTTTTATCATATTATTTCATGCGAAGAAGAATTATATACTCAATCTGTCTGACAGCTTTGCATATAAAGAACAGTTTCTGCATGACAAATGTGGTGAGCTTATTAAGTTACCAATATACTGCCAAGCCATATTGTCTCAGCGACAGCAGACCCAAAATATTTTCAAATGATTTTTTAAAAGGGCAATGCGGGAAAGCTTGAACAACCACATGTTCTGACTTTAATAAAAGTCACAATTGCAGGAACATTTACCTTATATCTAATTAGAACAAATCATCCATAAGCCTCATTTAGCCCATATTTAGTCTGTCAGAGACTTTTATTTTTTAAGATAGTTGGAAATATTAGTTTTTGATTTATCATCTGCTACCTCACAGCTGCAGAAAACAACAAAAGCAAGACACTACTAATGTGGATATAAAAGCAGACCGCTTTTTCTTTCCTAAAAAATATAGAGACAAGAGCGTCCTTACAAACTTTTTTGTATGATGGGTGGAAACAAACTGCTAAATAATGCAAAAGATTACTTTAAGAAAATATTTAATCAAAATTAGAAATAGAAAATAATTCCAAGCAGACTAGCCTCCTAATTTTCTCATGTGCTTGAAGACATCGTTACTTTCAATCACGGAATGAATGAGAACCACTAAATTATATTTGCATTGCAAACAGGAATTGTGAAAAGCTTGGATCATAATCATGCTAATAAAAACAAAAGGATATGAAACAAAGGGACTCTACTCCGTATTATTAATGAGGACACTGGGAAGGAGCACATGGTAGGTGTCGGGTACTGTGTTCAGCATTTTTGACAAAACTGTTTTTATTTTCATTCTTAAAATAACTCTGTAATATAGTCCCATTGCACAGATGAGGAAAATAAGACACAGAAGTGTCGAACTGGCTCAAGGTCCTGGGGCTAGATATAATAAATCCAGGTCTTCCTGATGAAGCACTAAGCTTTTGACTGCCCTTTCATCCTATTTCCTTGCTCCACTGGATTGGGGGTGGTTTTCCTCACATAAAAGAAAACTAAACAGGGTTGTCAGACTGGCCTATGAAGAGCTGTCTACTACAGTAAAGATCACAGCCTAGTTACACCAAAATAACAAAGGCAACTGCGCCGCTCTGTTCTTACCGACGGTTCTGCGATGGGGACACGACTTAGGCATATGCCTCACTCTGTGTTGAATATTTCAAGAGTCACACACCCCATTGAGAGGGGAAAGTGCCAACAGGGACTTTTGCTAACAAGTACTATTGCTAAATTGCCTTAAGTGTAGCTTCATTACAAATTTAAGAGTTAAATTTTCCAATAGATTGAAAGTAGTTTTGTTTTGTTTCGATTGCCCTCCCTCCAAAACGGTCTAGAGTTAGAGAAGAATGAGTGCGTGAGTGCCAGGAGCGTAATTTCTTTTAGTGTATATTTTCTATGGAGCCCCATGACTTCTTTAAGTCACTTACCCTGCATTCAACGTTACTGTGCTCTATTGCAACTGCTTCCTAATTGGGCAAAAAACCCCAAGAGAGTCCTGGATGCCAATGGCCACTGACTACCTCCCCTTCCGTCATAAGAATAAAGGAAATAATCTACCAGGTAGTGTCATTCCATAGCAGCGGCGGACAACTGATTTAAAGATACACTAAGTAACAGTTTGGGAGTTTCCCAGACTATTTTCCTTCCTTTCTCTCAGATACAAACGTAGTATATGCAAATATTACTATACACATACATTATATCCTCACACACATAAACAAATTTTTCTAAAGAATTTATTTATTTCTGTTGAGAAAGAGAGAGCACATGCACATGAGCAGAGGGAGGGGAAGAGGGAGAGAGAATCTCAAGCAGACTCCAGGCTGAGCACAGAGCCTGACATGGGGCTCGATCCCCCAGTGCTGAGAATATGGCCTGAACCATGATTAAGAGATGGATGTTTAGGGATGCCTGGGTGGCTCAGTTGGTTAAGCGGCTGCCTTCGGCTCAGGTCATGATCCCAGCGTCCTGGGATCGAGTCCCACATCGGGCTCCTTGCTCGGCGGGGAGCCTGCTTCTCCCCCTGCCTCTGCCTGCCACTCTGTCTGCCTGTGCTTGCTCTCTCTCTCTCTCCCTGTCTCTGACAAATAAATAAATTTTTTTTAAAAATTTTATTAAAAAAAAAAAAAGAGAGATGGATGTTTAACTGACTGAGCCACCCAGGCACTCCCAAATATACTAATTTAAGAGGGTAACAGCCAAAAGGGGAAAAAGAAAAAGTACATGGTCATTCAGTAAAACGTTAGGTTCTCCTATTACTAAAATGTTTCAATATTTATTTTCCTGAAAATTTTCCATGTTTTAGAGAGTAGTTGGGAAAATAATAATAAGCAAAATCATATGCTAGTCTATAAGGGCATGAGGTCATCCTAGAACAATGTCATTATTTAATTATACTTTGAATTCTCATTTCAAAGTCAGCCTGCTAATGATTGCAGGAATGTGCAACATAAAAACAACATCATTATTTATTTTTCAGTGCTATCAATGATGTATTTGGAAAATATGTTTTTGTACTCACAAGAAATAGGGTACCAGATCTGTCTCATCCTTGTTTTATTTATTCAATATTAATTGGAAAAAAACATTTATGGCACACCAACTGTGTGCAGGGTGAATGTACAAAGAGAACATATAACTGGATGTTTCAGATATTCGTTTAAAGCATTTAGAACTGAAGAAGACATTGCCACCACAATCAGTGTTGGAACATTCACGACCAGGCAAGTTTTCCTTGGTGCCCCTGGGCTAATTAGACATTACATTCAGGCCAGCTTTCATTCTTGGAAAGATATTCACTTTTAAAATAAAGTATGTTTCTCAGTTAATGTTCCTAAGTATTTGAGAAATGTTCCTAAGTATTTGAGAAATACATACACAGAACAGACTAGAAAACACGTTCTATTTGTGGATAAAGACCGAAGGGAAAGAGCAAAAGCAGTTGAATGTTCATAACTGGTTCTTGTTTTGTCCCCAAATATATCATTTCCTTCCTACCTTGCCATTGGTCTTTGCTTATTCTGATATTTACTGGTATGAGATAAAAAAATTTATTGAACTTGGGGCCCCTGGGTGGCTCAGTGGGTTAACTGGGCCTTAACTGTCTTCGGCTAGGGTCATGATCCCAGGGTCCTGGGATGGAGCCCTGCATTGGGCTCCCTGCTCCATGGGGAGCCTGCTTCCTTTCCCACTCCCTCTGATGGTGCTCTTTCTCTCTGTCAAATAAATAAATAAAATCTTTTAAAAATTATTAAACCTAAAAGAGAGAAATCAGTGTTTTAGGAGCTGAGTTGAATAAACTGAAACAAAAGTGACTAATCAAAGCTGACTGACCATAAGTACTTTACCACAAACATAGATGTACTTAAGTCCTTTTATCAGTTACAAGGCAGCAAGCAACCATTGGACAGCTCTGCAGAAGAAGACACCATACAAGGTGCTTGTCAGGGGTTCTGATAACCAGGTATTCCCCAAAGAATTCACAGTCCAGTTTGAGAGGCAGACATATTCTGTAACTGGAGGCAAGAGGCAATACACAGCAGAAGCTCTAATGGATGAACAAGCTGATTTCAGAAGGAACACAGGAGAGATACAGCACTTGAGGTAAACACACACACACACACACACACACACACACACACACGAACCATTCGAGGTTTGACTACCAGGTAAGCTTTGCCATTTCAAATGACTCAAATCAATACTATGGAAAAGACCCTTTCAATTTTGGAACAAAACTTGTGATTTGAAGGGCAGTTCAGATGTTCCTCATGGGAAAAGGTCTATGGAAAACAGGTCAGTTAACCACATGAGGCTGAGGAGTCTGATGGCCACTTTCGAGGTAGATCACAGAACAAGGACTGGTATCTCGAGTTTGGTTCCCTACAAACGAAATCCGAGATGAGAATGGGTAAGATTTATTAAAGAAGTGTTCCCGGTATAAACTGGTAAGGACTTTGTCTGGGGCAGGGGGCAGGAGGAGCATAACAGGAATGGAGAAAAAGTCAGGCAAGAGTAGTTTTTCTAGTGGAGTGCTACAGAGGGTAGCTTCAGTTTGATCCCTCTGGGGAACTACAGGCTGCAAGCTGCGTGTTAGAGTTTATCCCAACCTAAGGCAAGGGAGCTGGGCTTTGCTGCACGCCAGAGTAGGCACGAACTCTTCGGCACCTCAGCACTCCAGCAGCCCAAGAACAATCCTCTGAAGAAAGTCCCAAGTTCTTCGCCAGCACAAGCAGAGCATCCAGAGGCTGGGAATTCAAGCTCAGAAACGCTCAAAGAAAGTCAAGGAGGTAACAGTGCCAACAATGGGTAGCACACGGACTGATGAAAAGCAGGTGAGGATGTTCCTTACCTAAGCGCCATACTCCTATTTGCAGGGAGGTCAATTCTTGGACCACACCCTCCTAGGACAGATCCAGCCAATGCCCTTGTCCCGGCACTCGCAAAAACATGCCAAGGCAGCCCTCAAATCAGTGCATTCATTTAATGCTACAATTAGAGCCCGTAGGAAGGGAAGAACACTACTGGCTGTGAAATTCATATGTCTGCAAAGCAATTTCATCCCAGTGGCACAAGCAATTCAATCACCACCCCGGTGCTGCAGATTTAATAGCTTAATTTTCTATGGACTGACAACGTCCATCCTAACAAGCCCCTTGCGGAATGCCTCAGGACAAGGCTGCGCAACACATCATTTGGTGCTGTGTGCTTACCTAATTATTCCTCCTCTAGAAGCATTTCACGGGGTGGGCACGGAAGAATGAGTTAGCAGGGGAACTTAGGCACTGCTTCAATATTTAGAGAACATAAGGTATTATTATAGGATTAATAAGCAAGGCTAGTTCAGCAATAGGGAAGGCTGCCAAGGGAGGGTGTGGAATTGCTATCACTGGAGATAATGAAGGCTGAGAATAGATACCCACCCAGAATGGATTTTATAGACAATAAAAATCCATCCCACTATTCTAGAACAGGGGACGCACTCTGTGCTTCACTGTAGGACTCTTCCAGCCCAAATGATTTCATATATTAGCTACAGCATTTTAGCTTAAAATATTAGTTATTACTTATTCCGAAGTGTATCCAGTACAGGGGTGGTTGAGTGACAGCCATCACTGGAATTATAAACCACACTAGCACCTATAAACAAACGCCCACTCTGAAAACAGGACAATGAGAATCCAGGAAGGCAGATTTGTCCAGTAGAGAAATAGGGACCAAAATACCACACAGCGGTGTTCTTGAACGTCAGCTATTCTGGACCCAAATAAGCAACAGTCGTACGTGTTGCGATGGTTCACACACTGCTTGATGTGTGTGGTATGGAGACGTTAAGTGCTGAATGCCTGGTCTGCTCTGATGATCGTGTCTAGAGACATCATCGAGGATGATGTGAGTTTCAGAAATATCAGAATAGCTGCACAGGGTGGATCATTCTAGAAGTCAGAGGAACGAATACACTTTTAAAGCATCCTGGGAATGTGACAAGGCATTCCGATTTTCCAGATCCAATCACGGTTTCTTTAGGTCAGAACAAAATTTTTAACATTTCCATGATAGAGTAGAGGACTTGCTCATCAGTCAGATGCTGGATCTGTGGTTCATGAGGCCTTATGCCTGCTCAAGGAATGGCACACAGAAACACTTAATTTTCTTTGAATTAGTGAATGGAGACACTGATAAATCTGGCTAGTCAACACAGTCCACTGGCCTCTGGAGATATGCAGGGCAGAGGTAAGAGATTTCTCTAAACCTTGTCCAGTTTTATATGATGCTATTTTATGAATCAATTCTTAATACATTATTTCTTTTGGTTTCTTCTTTTTTTTCTTTTCATTTAATTCTAAGTCCTTTAATAAGCCCTCTTGGTGGGGAACTAATTTGTGGCTTCCACTGCATAGACATGGGTCACATATTGACTATAGAATTTGCCATGATTTTCAAATTTTAGATTCTGATATTAGAGCAACACCATAAATTACTGGGACCTCTTAACCACCTGCCCTTCCAAATTTTAATTATACCATGAGCTCTGGAGAATTATATATACATCTTAAAGCCCATATGCTTGCACTTGTACATGGTTCATGAAGATGTGGTTTCACGGTCCTGAAACCAAAAAGGGCTCTCTTCAAAAACCTGGAGAAGTTTTAATTGAATTATAAACAGAAAATATATATATATATATAATATGTTGTGGAATTAGAAACCAAAACACCTATGTTACCTATATACTGGCAGTGAATAATTTACTTTTCAGAATAATGTAATAATACTGATTTGAATTTCAGAAAATTGATAAAATCACAAACCTAGTATACATTTAATAAAGGTACCCAGAATGCTAAACTTTAGCTGAAAATTAGTATTTTGAGATCTGAATGGTCTTACATTTTTTAAAAAAATATTTACTCAGTGTCTATTGTGTGCAAAATACTATATTAGGAACTAATGATATAGTAGTGAATTGAAGACTATCCTCAGCTTGAAAGTGGGGCTTTTGTATTAGTGAGGAATGAAGACTAATCAAATAATCCTGTAAGGAAATGTGAACTTGACATTGTGACAAGGAAGCAGTGCTTTGAGCATCGACTCAGGAGCATCTGACCCAGGCAAGGAGGTCGGGGAAGGCTTGTATGAAGAACAGAGGGCTGAACTGAGATGAGAACGATAAACAGAAGCTCACGTAGTGAGGAAAGAAGAGAGTACTTTTGAGGCCATGGGGCTGCCAACAAACTTAACCTAGAGGCTGGGAGAAATAAGGACGTATTCCAGAGTTCTTAAGTCATTAACTGTGGTTATGTGATCTGTGGAAAGCAACAGATCAACGCTAATTCTGGGATGAAGAATTGGGTGGTAGGGAATGGTGGAATTGAAAAGGAATCGTGTAATACTATATATACATTTTGTTTAACCTTTAAGCGTTATTTTTTCATTTCAGCTTGTACACATTTATGACAGACATCCAGCACTTCTAACAAATAATCACCACTTCATCATTCTTAAAGACTTTTCATTTCAACCTTCAGTCGTGCCCACTGTCACATACTCCTCATTTCAATGGGAAATTTGCTCATTTTTTAAGTCTAAGAGACAATAGTCAAAGATTTTATGGTCTGGCAAAGCCATGTGAATGTGCTATATTTTTTGCAAGGAGGGGAACTCTGAAAAGAGTTGAAGGGCGTTACACTGTATGGAGCCATTAGCAAGACACACTGATGTTATGAGAGACTAAACCAGAGTAGGCCCCATTAAGTTAGCACACTGCTAAATGATGCCATTTTCTTCTCTTCTTTAGTCATGAATAATCATTTATTGATAAAGGAAGAAGGAAAACACCCAACAACTAAGATGCAGGGACTGATACTGCATTCTCTTACCCTCTCAAAAGCACTCCCTATGACCCGGCAATTGTACTACTGAGTATTTACCCCAAAGATACAGATGTAGTGAAAAGAAGGGCCATATGCACCCCAATGTTCACAGCAGCAATGGCCACAGTCGCCAAACTCTGGAAAGAGCCGAGATGCCCTTTAACAGATGAATGCATAAAGAAGATGTGGTTGGTTCATATACACAATGGAATATTACTCAGCCATCAGAAAGGACGAATACCCAACTTCTGCATCAACATGGATGGGACTGGAAGAGATAATGCTGAGTGAAATAAGTCAAGCAGAAAACGTCAATTATCATGTGGTTTCACTTATTTGTGGAGCATAAGGAATAGCATGGAGGACATGAAGAGAAGGAAGGAAAAATGGAAGGGGAGAACCAGTTGGGGGGAGGGTTGAACCATGAGAGAAGATGGACTCTGGGAATCAAACTGAGGGTTTCAGAGGGGAGAGGGCTGGGGGATGAGTGACCCCAGTGATGGGTATTAAGGAGGGCATGGATAGCATGGAGCACTGGTTATTACACATAAACAATGAATATGGAACATTGCATCAAAAACTAATGACATACTGTATGATGACTAGCATAACATAATAAAAAATAATAATTTAAAAAAGGAAAAATATCTTAATATCAACAACAACAAAAAATAAATAAATAAAAAGCACTCCGAAGTGATGAATAGTGGTTCTTTGGTGCTAATTGGTTTTGCTTCTCTGGAAAACCCTGGCTAATACAGGATGAATTCACTCAGGAGTAACATGATCCAAACTGCCTAGTAGAAAGATAAATTTGGTGTCAATGAGGATGTTAGACCCAAAAGAAAAGTCTGGAATTCAGAGGGACTTCTCAGAAGAATACTATAATCCCAGTAGTACATTATGAAGGCTTAATCTACAGCTGTTGCAAAGCTAATGAAGTTTGGATGGAAAGGTAATTCAGAAATATAACTGTCACATCTCATAGTACTACCCAGGTGGCCCAGTAAAATGAATAAAGCAAACTCCACAGGTTTCAAGAGTGCAGAAGAGAAATGTAATAATACTTTAAGGACATAAGAGCTCAGGCAAACTGGTAACAGAGTTTTGATACCTTAATTAAGGTAAACATTCTATTAAAATACATGCAATTGCCAATATTCAAGGGTTTTGTTGTTGTTGTTGTTGTGTTCATGATAATGATAATGATAATTTTATGAAGTTCAAACCATAAGCAACTAATATGTGAGAAAGACACCCATGATTTGGACCAATATACCCAGTTGTGTGAATTCTTTGTACTTTTTTTTAACACTTAATGTGTCAGTAGTTTTCTTTCACCTGAATCTTACTTTGACTTTTTTTTTTAAGATTTTATTTATTTATTTGACAGAGATCACAAGTAGGCAGAGCAGCAGGCAGAGAGAGAGGAGGAAGCAGGCTCCCTGCTGAGCAGAGAGCCCGATGCGGGGCTCAATCCCAGGACCCTGAGATCATGACCTGAGCCGAAGGCAGAGGTTTTAACCCACTGAGCCACCCAGGTGCCCCTTATTTTGACTTTTATGATGATATTATTATATTTAACTTTTTGAATAATACATTAACATGTTTTTTTTTAAATAAATACAAAAAGGAATGGCAATGAAATCTCTTCTTACTACTCCTCAGCCCACCCACGCCCTGACCCATGAGCACTTTCCTGTGTCTCCTATACAAATTTGTGTGTTTACTAGTTACAATAAACAAGCAAAAAAATAGAATCTTATTCACCCCCCTCCATACAAACACCACTTTTTTTTTTCCCACAAAAGGAAATATAAAGTACAAATTGTTCTGCACTTTGCTTTTTTCCACCTAACAAATGTCTTGGAGATGTTTCCAAATTCATACATAGAGTGCTTCCCAATTATTGTCTGTAGCCGCATAGTGTTCCATTATACGGACAGGCCATAGTTTATTCAACATGTCCCTACGATGAACATTTGAGTTGTTCACAAAATGCTGTTATTAAAAGCAATGCTGTAATCCATAATTATGGGCACATGTCCTTTCACCTGTGTGCAAGGGATCTAGAGGTGTGGCATAAATGCTCATAACTTGGGGTCCAGTTTTCATAACAGAAAAGAAATGAAAGTAGAAGAAAAATAATAACATTTTTTCAAAAAGGAAAGAAAAAGAAGGAAATAATGGAATAAAGGCAGGCAGACAGACTAGGACAGGGGAAAAGAAGGAAGGAATGTGAAATGAGGAAAAGAAAAGGAGAAAAAAAATTAAGAGAGGGAAAAGCTCTTGACCTCTGGGAGATGGTGTGAGGGAAGTGATTAAACCCTAGTTCAGAGGTGGAGGGCGTCAGGAGAGGGCACGTGGGAATTGCAGGGAGCTTTATCAATGCTGGCAGAACATAACAAGGAAGTGACTCTTCCTGTCCTAATAATCCTACCCACTACAGCGACACAGGAGAGAGAAGTTTCGAGGCTAAAAATACAGCACACGGAGGCAGACATCTCTGAACAGAGCCCAGGACATGGCCATTCCAGGTTATCTAGCAAGTGAGTCACAGAGAGAAGCCACACGTTTTGAAAAAGAACCAGCTATGTATAAAGACCTGGTGCTTGAGGCAAACGTAAACCTTATCAGTCAAAACCGCGCATCATCTGTAAATAGTTATAAGGCCTTAACTGTAAGAAGCTTAGAAGAGCCCTGCAAATTGAAAAGGGACAGACAAGGGATCCAAGAAGGAAAGAAGAATCCAGACCAGACCAGAATGCTGTGCCTCCCTGCCCTGCCACAGTGACTGATGGTTCCAACTGGGTCCCTCCTGAGGAAAATGAAAGGTTGAAGTCAGTGTGACTGACTTACTTCTAATGTGCACTTAAGTCCACCACATAGCAAAATCCATGTTATTCCCACTCTAGTGAGCTTTTTTATCTTCTTAATAAAATCCAGAGTTAAAAATAAAAACAAAAATTTAGAAAAAAAAATCTCTGAGTCTTGTGAAAGGCAGTGATTTATCTTGCAGTGAATTTATTCCCACGTGGAGTGGGCGAATCCAAGGAAACAGGCCCCATTTCAGAGCCCTGTTTGAACAAGGGTAATATCTGACTGGGTGTGTCTGTTTACTGGCTTCAGTAGTGTTTTCCAAAAATGCCTACAACTGCATAATGTCTGAAAAAACTTCTTTTATACCTGAAATTGTTGCTATGCTTAAATGCAAGTCATGGGGGAAATGATAAAAAAGAGTGTGAATGATTATTAAAAGATATTAAATAGGGGACGCCTGGGTGGCTCAGATGGTTAAGCTGCTGCCTTTGGCTCAGGTCATGATCCCAGGGTCCTGGGATCGAGTCTCACATCGGGCTCCTTGCTCGGCAGGGAGCCTGCTTCTCTCTCTGCCTCTGCCTGCCATTCTGCCTGCTTGTGCGTGCTCTCTCTCTCTCTGACAAATAAATAAATAAATAAAATCTTTTAAAAAAATATATTAAATAGGTGATTTTTAAAAATTTTATTTAGAACTTATCTACGTAAGAATGGGCATGCATGGGGCAACCGGGTGGCTCAGTGGGTTAAAGCCTCTGCCTTCAGCTCAGGTCATGATCTCAGGGTCCCATATTGAGCCCCTCATGGGGCTCTCAGCTCAGCAGGGAGCCTGCTTCCCTTCCTTTCTCTCTGCCTGCCTCTCTGCCTACTTGTGATGTCTCTCTGTCAAATAAATAAATAAAATCTTTAAAAAAAAAAAAAAAAAGAATGGGCATGCATTTCAGAAGAGAAGGGAGGAAGAAAAGAGCCAAGAACACAATAGATATGTTACAAATGGCCTCTGAATTTTGTTTCTTTCGACTGTTAATTTTACCCAACATACTGAAGCTATGTATGCATTTTACATCATCTAAAGATCAGTTAATACACTTGATCTTAACCAAAAGGCCAAGAAGTGTTTAGGTCACATAAAGATCAGGATAATGTAAATAATGTAGAGACGGAAATCATAGCATTTCCTACCTTCTACTTACCCTAGTCACAAGTTGAAAGTTACCAACACTGCTCTGTCCCCAAATCCAAAAGATTAAAGGAAAAATATGAGCTAGTGGACAGCTTTGGTTCTTGGTTTGTTTTTACTTTTTTAATCTGATAATTAGAGATAACTCTGCAATTATTATAAATTCTACCGTGTTATGTGCTCCTGTGATAAAAATCAACTTTGTATGAGGAAAACAGACTGAACTGTATCTCCATTTTTATTCAGAAAAAATAATTTGGATATAAATGAGAATTCTATCCTCATGACAATCACTGATGTATGTAGGACATCTGATATTAAGGCAGCATCCTCACAAATGGATATTTTACAAGTGACATTCTGTCCAAGCCTCATTCCTCTTGACGAGCGACATTAACAGCACCAACTTCTTCTCAGTTCCAAAGGATGAGGCTAGAATAGGATGTTCTCCATGGCGATGCCAAGTCCAGCTCTTGGCACAATGTATACACTTAAGCAAGAAGCATCAAAAACATAATCTTCAAACAATGGACTTCTCCAGAGTTCTAAGCATCCCCACAAATTCCCTACGCTATTCATTTAATGGCAAAGGGGTGCTACTGTATTAAAGTAAGTAGCTAAGGAGCTTATGGCAATCATTTATATAAGGCTCACATAAATTAACTCCAAGGAGCTATCTACAAATCCTTTGCATACAGTGGGGTTTTCTTACATGACGTATTTCCTTAAATAGAAAAACCAGTAGCTGGAGTGCGGTCATTGTGTCCTCCACATATTAAAAATCATTAGCACAGCAACCAATTTTGTCTAAACAAGGTAGTTTAAGAGAATTGTAGTCAAGAATAGCAAGGCTAAGATTTTCTATTCAATAAAGTGGACTACTTCTATTCACCAGGTCTATCCAAATGTTAGAGAATTAACTTTCTAATCATGTCTATGACATGTGGAGACTTAAATTAGGTGATAAAGGTTCCAGAATGTTACTGCTTTTTAAAGGATCCAAAGTGATTATACCTTAATTATAATTCATATATTCTTATGTAAATAAAGAAAAACTTCTGAGCAAATTAAAAGCAAAGAAATGGAAAACACTTTCACTAGATTAGAGACTATTTAACTTCTCATCTCTGTAGTGCTTTGTATGATGTCTGATTCTTGGTGCAAATACAGTAAATGCTGGTTGATCCCAAAAAAGAAAGAGGTAGGAAAAAAAGGAAAGGAAGGAGGAAAAAATAGAAGAGAAAAGAACTCTTCATAGGGGGAGTGTCCCGTAGAAAATTCTAGAAAACTCTAACTATAGTGCCTGGAGGTATCACTGTTAATTATCTTTCCACTTACTCATCATGTGTTCCTGGGCACTCTTGTCATTATAGCTACTATTGGAATCTTTTATAATGTCTAATTTCTAAACATCAATAAAATGCAAATAAAACAACATATTAAGCAGTTTTTCTTCTTAAAAGGAAGACGCTTAGAACTACTAAGCACTACTGAGTAAAGGGGCATAGCAAGCAGAAGAGAAGGGACAAATGATAGGCTCTAGGGATTGTAACCCGAGGCTGAACACCTCTAGCCAGCTTGGTGGCTTTGACCTTCATAAATGTATAAATGGCTTTCATTTTGAGTCATGTAACTGATTATTTGTATCCACGATGGACTGCTAGTTAAAAGGCAGGATGCATATGGAGCACTGCTGTTGCAATACAATTTGCGTTCATCTTACATAATACATCAAGATGACTCTAGCATTTTGCAGTCAACTGTAAGAAGGAAAAAAATGAATGTTGACATATTTCCAATTTGGGTCTTCACTTACAAGGGATAAAAAGCTGTACACACCAGCAACACGTAACAAGTAGAGAAAGCTCACAACCTGAAAGTCATACCTTATTTCACCACTTAGAAACAACTTCTGAAAATTATAAAATCCAGCCACACAAAATGCACCGTAATCCAAAATCTTCCTGTGGTCACGTTATCATTACACTTTTATATTTTTTCCCATATACATTTGTCAAAATTTTAACTTTGAGGTAAACGATAGGGTTTATCATTTGTTAAGGGGGAAACAGTAAAAATCTCTCTTGTTATTTTATTTTATTATACACCAGATAATAAGGTAAAATAATTATTTTTAATTCCTAAGGAAATTCTGAGGATCATATATTTCAATGAAAGGGGCTACTATATCATAAAAATTTGGGGAACGTTTGTCTAATACAGTAAAATGCTTAATGCAAAGGGAGTATTTGGAGGCTATTTAGGTTGTAAATGAAAGAAAAGCTCTAGGGAATTCTGTCTTCAGATTCCTCCCCATGACATGAATAGAAAATCATTTGGTACCAGAACTGGGTAAGTCTTTTAAATCTTAACTCAATCTATTCCTCAAAACTTCCTGGTACGATAGCTCAGAAGACAAAGCTCAAAGACTTTCCCGAGATCTTGGAAATAAAAACGCTGGAGACAAGATCCATATTCTATCCTCTCTGACTTCAAAGTCTATTCTTTTCAGCATGCCACGTCCTATTTACCTCACCTTTCTGTGAAAGAGTATTTTAATCTGGCATTTCAGTATCTCTTAGTAGCTTTCCCTTAAAGAAAAACAAAACAAAACTGCATTAATTCAAACTCTTAATTCATAACTAAAAACAATATCCTTTCTCCAATGCATTTCCAGCAACTCCAATTTCCCTGAATAGCAAAGCCACAACATTGCTAGTAAGTAGCTAACATAAAATAGAAAATCAACCTGCTTGATTTTCTATTTTATGTTATTCTTTTAAAAATATTTCTCTGAAAGTGGGGCACCTGGATGGCTCAGTGGGTTAAAGCCTCTGCCTTCGGCTCAGGTCATGATCCCAGGGTCCTGGGATCCAGCCCCGCATCGGGCTCTCTGCTCAGCGGGGAGCCTGCTTCCTCTTCTCTCTCTGTCTGCCTCTCTGCCTACTTGTGATCTCTGTCTGTCAAATAAATAAATAAAATCTTTTTTAAAAAATGAATAAATAAAAATATTTCTCTGTAAGTGAATAAAATTCCCTCTGATTATTTTTTCCAGGGATTAAGCATCTCCAACTGATGCATGGTCTATCTGCAAAATTTTCTCTGTGACAGCATAAATGCCTCTATTTATACGCCTTAGAATGTTTCTAAGAAGGAAGATTATCCAGTTTATTAAACAATGAATGGCTTCTTTCACCTTTGGAGAGAACTTTTTTCTTTTTTTCCATGAAATTCCCTGAGACCATTTGCAAGGAGTTTGGTTTCTAAGAGTTAAAATAAAACCAGGCATTCTGAACCTTTAAGAGAATTCAATTTGTAAAATCTCCTATTTTGTAGAACTTCTGCTCCTTCCCATCCAGTCAACTGTGGTCTCATCAAAAAGTAACCCAGCATCTTGTGCAAAGGTGATCTAGACAGATGCCTGGCGGTCTCTCATGAGGAAGCACAATCCATGGACTTAGAGGAAAGGTCTTGATGAAATAAGTCGGTTCTTCCTTTTACATAGTAGGGACAGAAAGTTCAGAAAGCTCAGAAAGGCTGACTGACTTGAGTATGATCTCTAAAACTGTTCCGGTCAGTACCAGGTTTAAAGCCTGAAATCTGAGGCTCTAGAATCTCAAAACAGATTTTTTAAAAATTTTTTTATTTTTACCAGGCGCTTGCCAGAATATTAGTGTAGGAAAGTGAAGCGGACAGGGTTTTACGGGGAGAGGGCGTTAACTGGCCAAGTCATCACCTCCTCTACTCCCTGACAGCAACTCTGTCTCTTTCCTTACAGAGTGCAACTAGTATAAGTCAAAGGGAAGTTGGTCATAAGAACTAGTAAGCAGGGCTGAGCAGGCTCCCAGAACTCAAGAGGGGAAATATGACTAAAATGAGACCAAGAAGATATTCTCTTAGTGGTCGGTATATGAATTCCATTAAGGGAGAGAAGCCTGCCTTTACTTTGAAGATCTTTCCCCAAACCCCATGAAATGCCCCTAGCGAAGCAAGGGAACAGTTTTGTGACTGTGTGTCACAAAGTCAACATGATGCCCGAATGTTAGGGATGGGCAGGGAGAATCCTCCCATACCTACACACCTTTGTTCCAAATTACGGTGTCACATGTTCACATGAGCTATGAAAAGCTCATAGCTTTTCAAACTTTTAGGATCTGGCCTCTGGCTTTACCCTTAACTTCCATACCTACCACCTACCCTTCAGCTCCCTTCAAGTCATGCTGAAATATTTGTCATGACTCAAATACCTGCTGCTGGTTCATGTCTCCTTGACTTTTTACAGGTTACTGTGCTGTCTCATTGCTTCTTGAACTAGCAATCCCACTTGTTCTTCAAAATTCAGTCTAAATATGGGTTCCTCCAGGGATTTTCCCTGAATCTGATTTTTGATGCCCTTATGCTCTCCCAGCATTCTGTTCATGCTTCTATTATAGCGCTGATAAAAATGTAATGTAATCATTGATTTGCATATTTATTACTTACTATAAGCCTCTGGAGGTTTGGGATCTTGTCTCACTCAACTTTGTATCCCTGGCACGTAGTACACTATCTAGCCCACAGTTCCCACCAGATAAATGATAAATGTGTGAATGAATTAATGAAATGCCAAAAGACAGAAGTTATCCCAAGACTGCCTACATTGGTTGCGACTTTGAGCAGATCACAAACTCTATCTGATCACCCAAATGTAATCGCTCAGAAGTAATCGTTAATCAGTGTCAGGGGACAACATATTTTATGGAAAGGAGCTCTTGGATTTGATGAGTTAGAACAATGAGGACCTTGCAGTTTGAGGGCTTTGAAAAAAGTGAGATATCAGCCTACTGATACATAAGGCCATCCACTTTTCTTATGCAGTATATGTTTCCCTTTCTCTATTACTAATGCTTACAGTACTCGGGGCAGGACCTGTGGCACCTTTGTGTGACGTCATTTCAACTTGCACTTGATACCCAAGTGAACTCAGCTCCCATATTCCTAGTTCACAAGATTCCTGACCACATGCTTTATAAACCTAAGAAAAAGTTAACTCAATTAAGCCATGAGTGATGATTTTAAGCTGGGTACCACATAAAATGCAAATTTTTCTTTGAAACATAGTAAAGATACCAAATTGTTATGAAGGCCACAAATGCCTGGTTTTTCTAGTTGGATTGACAGGAACAGAAGAAAAAACAGGAAATTAATACCAAAGACATTCAGGACAATAGAAAAGTGTTTAACAGGATCCCACATGGGGTAATTTGATCTCTCCCATTATTACCTTGTATGAACCTACAAATCAGAACAGGAAAATGAATTCTTGAAAAAAAAAATTAACTAAGATGAAATTAGATATTGCATTCATCACCGAAATTCAACTATAAAGAGGTTAAAGCTGCCCTGTAAACTCCAGATAAAAAGCTCATAACTCATTTCCACTGGAGGGTAATAAGACAAGCTGTTCTTTCCATGAGTGGATGGAACAAGTGTAGTCTTGTAGGAAGAAAACTGAAGGTGAGTAAAACATTCTTCTGCTACCTCTGGAAGGAGAACTATGTTGTTTAAGTGATGTGACACCACTGTATTCTTTGACCTTTTAAAGTCAGTAGGGAGAAATATTCCTTCCCACACATCTTCAGATTGCAAATATATAATCCCTTTCACCATTGTATAGTGTGTTACATTTCTTAATTATTTTGTCTAGTTACCTTTATTTTCATGTATCTCTGTGGTATTTTAGATATTTATTGATTCTTGTCTTTTCTTTGCAAATAATAAGAGCTTATATATGTTTCGCCTCTGTGGCTTCTGAATGGTTGCAAATTCATTATACATTCCTTAGCCTGTCACGCTAAGGATAGATTGAGACTTTCACTATAGATGAGTTAAAGCTCCTGGATTCAGATAAAGACTAAAACCAGAGAAAGAGACCAAACAAAACTCCTCACGCTATTACAGATCTGCTAAAGATTATCGCATTCAGGGCACATAATGAAATATAAGGGTAAAAAAAAGTTCAAATTTCTTTCATCAGATTGTGCTTGCTTTCTGAATATAGCATTGTTCAGATCTATCATAGCTTAGTCTTGTTAGCCGAAAACAAATTAGCAACTTACGTAAACCTTATAAACAAGAATTAATGTCACAGTACTCAAACTGGATAGGCTTTCTTTCAGACCTATCATATTCCGATCTAAGACTTTTAAGTATTGGACTGAGTTTCTTCTAAACTCTTTTTATCTCTAAAAAAAAATTTGGGGGGAAAAAGTGAATTTTAAAGATAAACTAAATCTGGTGCATGAGTAAGGGAATGATAAAACTATAAAACTATATACCAAATTAGCCTTAGACAAATTTTATTTTGGTATGTCAGTATATCCAGTATCTATTATTCATATTAGGATCACTAAAATTTCTACCGGTGAGTAAATGGCATTAGTATTTTTCACTCATGCAACATATGTCTCTTGAGTGTATAGGAATTAAAGTTTAAGCAACACCAGCCACTTATGCAAGCTTCATTTCAAGGAAGCAAAATGGTTCAGAATAGAAAATTTCAGAAGTTCACAATAACTATTAAATAGTGGAGCTCAAAATACAGTGGCCAGTAAAATGCGGTCTCGGGGCTGGCTACCTATTTTTATAAATGTCGTTTTATCAGGCTACACCTGTGGCCTTTGCGTAGGCATTATTTATGGCTGTTTTTACATTACAAGAGCAGAGCTGAGTGCAGTGGGAAGTCTATGCCCATCAAATCCAAAGTTTTATCTAGTCCTTTACAGAAAAGTTGCCCCCCCCCGGGTGAAGGTGATAATAAGGACCACAAGTTCAGACAAGGATTACCTCCTTCTTTACCAAGGAGGTAGCATTTGAGATGAGCCTTGAATTAGGGGTGAGGATTTTGACCTACAGAATCACTGCAAGCAGCAATCTCAGTAAAAAAGAGTCAACTGGAAGACATACACAAGATATATAGTTAAAATATCAATATATTGTTGTATAGTTTGGTTAGATGAGGAGATACAGGTAGTAAAATCCAAACGGAAGTCATATTTCTGCATCCAGCTCGTTCACACCAGCACAGACATACCAGGTGTTCATGGCTAAAGACACCCTTTTCTGAGGGGCAGTCACCTGTTCTTCAGTCGTGTGAATACCCTTCCTGGTTCTACATATCGAAACCTATGAGACCCAGCAAACACAGTATTCAAAGGCAAATCTACAGTGTAAAATCAATGTATGATAAATAATAACACAAAAGATATAGCGTTCTGCTCAATAAGCCAGAAAAAGAACATCAAAACAAACCCAAAGGACCGACATGCAATGTAGGAAAGTAAATTGATAGAAATTTATCAGTGATGGTGGCAGAGATGGGGGAAGGGGAGTGCATTTATGCTGATCTGTAGAAATGTAAGTGTCCCTTGGACTCAGCAATTCTACTCCCAAATTTTGACTCCATGGACATGCTCCTACACATGAAGCAAAATATATTGACCAGTGTATTCACTGCAATGTTTGTATAATCAAAATTGGAAACAAACTTTCTGTTCACTAAGTTTAATGCCTAACAATACCTCATGATTCTCATATACTATAAAGTTGAGAAAATAATTATGTAGATCCACATGATCTTACAAAAAAAAAAGATACTGATATTTGGTAGAGAAAGTAAGTTATTGAGCAATATCTACAGTCTTTCCACAATTTTCTTAAAAATTACACTTTTGGGACACCTGGGTGGCTCAGTTGATTAAGCGTCTGATTCTTGATTTTGGCTCAGGTCATGGCCTCGTGGTCTTGAGTTCAAGCTCTGCATCAGGGCTAGGTGTAGAGCCTGCCTGGGATTCTCTCTCTCTCTACCTCTGCCCCTCCCACCCCCTGCTCACATTTTCTCTCTCTCTTTCAAAAAAAAAAATGTTTTTATACACACACACACTGTTGGGGGACCTGGGTGGCTCAATCAGTTAAGCATCAGACAGTTGGTTTTGGCTCAGGTCATGAGCTCAAACCCCAAATGGAGCTCCACTTAGCATGGGATCTGCTTGTCTCTCTTCCTTCCCCTCTGCCCCTCCCCCTGCTCTCTCTCAAATAAATAAATATTTATTTAAGTTACATTTTTGTATATATGAGTAACTAAATGTGTGTGTGTGTGCATATGAAAGGGAGAAAGAAACATGATGATGAAGTTTAAAAGTATATAACAAAGTGTTAAGAATGGTTGACAATAAACAACCCAAAACAGTAAAAGCAATCTTGAATAAAAAGAACAAAGCTGGAGGCAACACAGTACCTGATTTCAAAATATACTGCAAAGCTATAGTAACCAAAGCACCATTATTCTGTCATAAAAGCAGACATATAGATGGATGGCACAAAATTGAAAGCCAGAAACAAATTTACCCATTTATGGTCAACTGATCTTTGACAAAAGTGCCAAGAACACACAATGGAGAAAAGACAGTCTCTTCAATAAATGGTGCTAGGGAAAATGGAAAATAGACCCTTATACCTCACAAGATATACACAAATCAAAAATGGATTGAAAACTGAAATTTAAGATCTGAAAATTATAATGCTACTAGTAGAAAATATAAGGAACAAACTTCCAGACATTGTTCTGGGCAAAGATTTTTTTTTTATATAATCCCAAAAGCATATGCACAAATGCAAAAGTAGGAAGGTAGATTGCATCAAAGTTTTAGCTTTTGCACAGCAAAGAAAGCAACAGAGTGAAGAAGCAACTTACAGGATGGGAGAAAATGTTTGCAAATCAAATATCTGATAAGGGGTTAATATCCGAAATATATATGAAACTCAAGTAACTCAAATAGCAAGTAACTTTATTAAAAAATAGGCAAACACCTGAATAGATATTTATTGAAAGAAGACTTGCATATGACCAACAGACATATGAAAAAAGACCCAACATTATTAATCATCAAAGAGAGGCAAATCAAAACCACAGTGAGATATCACTTCAAGATAACCAGTAATGGTGAGGATGAGGATACGAGGGAACTCTTGTACCTTGCTGGTGGGAATGCAAATTAGTATAGCCTCTATTGAAAACATACAGAGGTTCCTCAAAAAATTACAAATAGAACTCCTATATGATCCAGCAATCACACTCCTTCGGGGGATATACCCAATGAATCAATCCATCAATTTTATATTTTTAAAGTTTTTCTTTTTGAGTATAGTTGACACATAATGTTGCAATAGTTTCAGATGTACAACATTATGATTTCACATCTCTATACATACATTCTATGCTTCGCTCACCACAAATGCAGCTATCATCTTTAACCATAAAACACCATCACAATATTACCAGTTGTGTCCCCTATGCTGTACCTTTCATTCCCATGACTTATTCATTCCATTTGCACTCCCATGTCCATTGCAGAATTATTCACAATAGCCGCAAATGTCTGAGTGACCATAGACAGATGAATGGACAAAGAAAATATGGTATATGTATATATACATGTGTGTATATACATATACTTATATATATATACATATATACAATGAAATATTATTCAGACTTTAAAAAGAAGGGAATTCTGTCATTTGCAACAACATGGATGAAACGGGAGGACATTATGCCAAGTGAAATTAGCCGAATTCTTATCTGAAGGATAAATCACTATATGATCTCATCTATATGTGAAATCTAACAAAATCAAATTCCTAGAAACAACAAGTAGAACGGTGGTTTCTAGGGTTGGGAAGGGGATGGGCTGGAGGGAATAAAAAGATATTGGTCAAAGAGTATAAAGTTTGATTATGCAGGATAGATAAATTCTAGAGATCTCATGTACAGCATGGTGAGGACTGTTAATAATACTGTATTGTATACTTAAAATTTGCTAAGAGGATAAACCTTAAAATGTTCTAACCACACACACACACACATATATATACACACAATTATAGCTGTGGGAGGTGGTGGATATGTTAATTAGCTTGATTGTGGTAATCATTTCATAATGTATATGTATATCAAAATATCATTCTGTACCCTGCAAATATATACTTTTGTCAATTACACTGCAACAAGATGGGGGAAAAAGAGTGGGTGAACTTTGGGCAGTAGAATTGGAGTGAGGAGCATTTTGACATTTTATTCTACATATTTCTATTTTATTTCTTTTCAACCAGGATATTACTCCTTAGTAAGATAGACCAACACTATGAGGAACATCTCTGAACATAAACCTCTCTAGATAAAGGATAATTAGATGAAAGCTTATGAACACTTTAAGGTTATCGGTAAATAATGCCATAATTTTTTTCAATAGTATCAACAGAGTCTAATTTATGTTTTCCTCCTCAAGTCAAACTTGAAGTTAGATTCCAACAAGAGCTATGATTAGACCAGGAATGGTCATGCTACTCGGTCTTAAGGCTTCAGACTATAAATATCTAAGCTTTCTCTTTGTGATTACAGACATTCAGAACTTTTCCCAATCTTGGATTCCCCAAAGTCAAATGAGATAGAGGATCCAGTGAATGCTCTTTTTGCCTATTTCTTACTGCTTTCGTATACTAGCTACTAGCATCACTCTACCATGCAAAGTAGTACATGCCTTTTATTTTCAGTGGCATTTCAGGAAAGAGCAACTCTATCTCAGAAAACATCCTGTTTGATACATGAAGTTAGGTCTAAAATAATTCCTCCAGTTCATAAAATCCATTTTGAGATAAAGCTTGAGATGTGAATTCAAAGTTGAGGTCCCTGAGAAGCAGCTTCCCAGTAGGCTTTGAAGATACCAAGTCTGGTTCCCATGACTATGAGAACTGGTTCCACCCCTATGAAACTAAGGGAGAAAGAAGAATGCCTTGCTGAAACCCAGAGCAGCTGTTACTAAACCAG
This sequence comes from Mellivora capensis, assembly GCA_004024625.1. Taxonomy (NCBI): domain Eukaryota; kingdom Metazoa; phylum Chordata; class Mammalia; order Carnivora; family Mustelidae; genus Mellivora; species Mellivora capensis. The sequence goes on from PISX010000581.1 coordinate 117,489, forward strand.
GGTCCAGACTCTGCTCTCCTGGCTCTCAAGCAACAACTTTCTCCTCTAGATACCTTTCAGGAACCCCTTCCTGTACTGTAGCGCTGGAAATTATGGACTCCAGAGCCCCATTAACTCCATAAGCCTCCTGCCTTCTGGCTCTGTGATCTTGGAAAAGCTACTTAAACATTCTGTACTTCAATCTCCTCATTTGTAAAATGAGGATACTAATAGGACAGTAAACCCTTGTCTTATCTTTTTAAATAGGATCTAAATACTCAATCCCATAAAATATGAGAATGGATTATTGTGAGATTAATGAAATGACCGGAGTCAGCTGGCTGGCTGAGAATTCCAAGGATCCTGGAGACAACTGCCAGTTATACTATATCTGAATCTGTAGGGTACGGGGTCATGGGATTTTGCCATAAAGTTATTATGAGGACTGAGTTACTATGTAAAATATCTAGAACAGAGTCTGGCATAAAGTCGGCTGTATAGATAATGGTGGCCATTATCACTCTCACTACTCCTGTCTCTACTGCGACCACAGCACACCACTGTTGCACCACCACAAAATAGACAAAACCAAAGGAAGAGAATTTGCCAAAGACCAAGCAGCAAGAAGATAATACAAAGTAACAGCAAGGCGATCTCCACATATTTGTTCAAGGGCAATCCCTTTGGGGGGTTTGTACTGACTACTCTCTACTCATTCTGAATTTTCCTTTACCAGAGGCTGTCAACAAACTCTGGGAGGGAACAGGGCCAGAACATGAGGCTGGCATTCAAAAGAGACTGGACTTCTATTAAGCATGCTGTCCATCTCTAAATCTATCACCTGCTTGGGACACACTGCTCGCCCTAAAGGCGAAAGCTATTTTTCCAGTGGACATCATGCCGTTTTAACAAAATATCATCGACCTGAAGTTTATGTACCATAAACTGTAAAATATTATTCCTATGAAGGAGCTTTAGGATTCCTGAGGGGAGAAAAGTATTGCATGTGGCTAGCAAATCTGAGAGGTGGCAGTGGTTCACATCATCCTTATTAATGCCACGACATTTAACGTGACACTGTTGAAAGTAAATCATGTCATCCCAGACACCAGTGACCTGTTCCTCAACCTTTCTTATACAAGGCAGGAGTCTGGGACTCAGACTGGAATTTGGAAAAGCTGGCCACCCAGGGCTTTCATGCCCATGGACATGAAAATGAGTCTTGGCAAATCTAGCTGTTGTGGAATTAACTTCATTTCTCTACTGGAGGCGGTAGCTTCATAATTCAACAGCAGAAAGAGAAAGACATCAGGGCTGAGGGCAGTGAGGGTTTGTACGTGTTTCCTACCTCTGTCTTATTGTGCACTAAACAAGACCAGATGTTCCAGCAAAGCAATGAAACCAAAGTCACACTGTGTTTGATTTGTGGGACCACCCTTACTTGAAATGCCAGCTCATCATTCCAAGGTTTGAAAAATGAAGTGCATGACAAGCAAGATAAGAAATGTTGAACATTCCTTCAAAAAAGTAATTAATTATACGACCCACAGATGGTAAGAAAATGCCTTCCAGGTTGGCACTGAGAAATGCAGAGATTATTTGCCAAAGGTTTGGAACCAGGGCAGATTCTCTCATCCCTTTCATGCCTCTGTCCTGAAACCATGGGACGGGTGAGAATGGCACTGAAGGAATAGTGAGGTTAAGGGGAAAAGCAGACCCAAACCCACAAGAACCAAGAAAGAGAGTGAGCAGATCAAAAGCAAGGGATTTGGGGATTATCTGGAGTGTCTATGGTTTCCAGGGAATAGCAGTTCGGCAAAAGGTCAATCAGGGAGTCACAGTAAATGCACATTTAATTTATGGGAATTCAACTCTGTGTGTAGATGTGCTGGCTTGGGGAAAAGATAAAGACAGAAAGGGACCAGAAAAGGGAGAAGAGGGGGAGAAAGGGGTAGAGAGAGAGATGGAGGGACAGAAATAGAGACACAGATACACAGGGAAAGAGAGAAAAGACAGACAGACAGAAAGAGAGAAGAGGAAAGGGAAAAGAATGAGAAAAACTAGTGATTTAAATTTGTAGTCACTTATTATGGTCACTACTATTCCAGTAATGAATTTATAACAGAGGGTTAGCTCTAGTCAATTCTAGATTTTCAAATTGTTGACGTCTAAATTTGCATTCCCCTGGTCATTCCTGGTTATTTTATGTCTCTATGTCAGTGAGCCTCTTGCTAAGCTGAGAGCAGTTCAAGTGTTTAAAAATAGAACACATACTCTTTAAAAAAAAAAAAAAGGTAGTTTGTGGTTATTGATTTTGTTGTTGTTTTGGGCCCCTAAATACAAGTTAATTATCTTATGTTCTACCAAAGAAATAAAATGCTGGAGAGGAAAAAAATAATAATAACTGGTTTGGATTTCGAATTCCTGATAATTCCTTTATAATTAAGAATGTAACAGTGGAAGTACTATTTTGCAGAAAACTGTATAGTCACAAAGTTTGGGAAGTGGTGGCTTTATCAAATTTAAACAGGTTTCCTACCTTCTGATTTTCTTAAAGCCCTGAATGTTTAACAATAGGCATTGGGTTCTCTACGATGTAGATACACAAGGTGGCTTCTCCCAAAGTGACTTGATCAGAGAGTTCTTCCTTTCTCAAAATAAACCTCACAGCACTATGCACCCGGAACTTTAGAAATCTCGCATCCAATCCAAGCCTTCCCATTTCTCCTACTCATGCCTTCTGCTAGCCAAGTGTATATGCCATCAAGCAAACCTCCCAAATGTAGGTTTTGTTACAATGTGCCCATGCTTATTACTCTGTAGTGGTTTCCAGTTGTCTACAACTGTGAATCTCAAACTTTCCCCCAAACATTTGGATTAAATGGCCACCCCAAGCACGCATGCCATATTTATTCTCTGGCTTCACATATCTCCTGGCACAATACCAACTTCCTTTGGTGGTTTGTCTATCATGATAGGAGACACACATTTGGAATATCAAGTACTTCTTCCTCAATCAGTCTGGCAGTCGGTGTCCATTACAATCAGACCTCAGCCCATTTTTCTGTCCTGTGTCCTTCCTTCCTTGATGCCTGGCTGTGGAGCATAAAGCAGTCTACAGAAACTGTTATTACATTCTCCAAACCCAGACTGATTGGAGATCTCAATTTCAATTAAGAGAAGAGACATTTTAGAGGACTGGAGAATGATATTCTCCTGCCACAGATCTCTAGAAATAATAAGAGAACCTAGCAAACACACCTCGAATCTGTTTGCACATGAAAGATAATGTCTAGCTTTTCTTATTAGCTCTGTTTATCAACCAGCACCATGCCCAGCAGCCTCATTAACCTACAAATCAGGGATATGATGTGAAAGGGAATGACTATGTCTTGGACCACAGCAAAGGCAGCACCCAGGAGTGATAACACGGTGGCAGGGTTGGATATATAAGATCAGACACAGATTTGGACTCATTGGGAGTTGCCTAGTGGAAATTGAAAGGTTTTGTGTTTTGGTTTGGTTTGCTTTGCTTTGTGGCACTCTAACAATAAAACTCAATGGAGATAAAACACTAGTTAATCTACATAAGAAAAACAGAATAACACATGACCAGCAGAGTCCAAAACATGAATAAATATGGCAGATGCTGCCCCCCAAAGCGCCACACAACCCTAAGTTTTCATTCCATCAATTTACCTCACAGAGTCCATCTTGAATGATTTTTTCCCTCCGGCTTTAGCCTAACAACAATGAGGGAAGGTGGGGCTGGAAGGAGCGACTCCTGTGCTTTCCTTTGTTTCATGTTCCCAAGAAGAGAAAATCTTCCCATAAAACCAACCAAACAAATAAATCTTAATATTAGAATGTTCACATGCAAATATGGTTTATAGGCCTCTCATTTCTTCACCATGGTCTTTAGAATTTCACTAAAAATCAAAGCTTTTGAAAAACAAAATACAGAAGCCTAAAAAATCTTGGGGTCAAGGGCATTTGAGAATTTCAGTGGAAAGCATCCAATTCCGCTGCATGCGTTTCCTGTGCATTTAGTAATAGTTTCCTCGGTTTCAAAATTCCTTAATTATTGGAACTATAAAGCATGAAGTTCTACTAGGAAGAAAAATTTGCCTTTGCCTCTCCAGATTTGACCTCTCCCAGGCCCCCTGGCTCGCTCACAGAAGATGACCTACTTTACTGAGATGAAAGTTTTCAGACGTGATCCATTTCTACTTCGCCCCAACACAAAATTTATCTTTGTCCTCATCTGCCCTTTTTTTCCTCCTTCCTTGTAGGAAGAAGTAGTTATGGATTAGCTTTTCTAAGGCCAATTGTCTGACCTGTACCCGTGATTTGTTCAATATCCACCACGTGGATTCAGGGTATATTTCATGGCTGCCCTTGCCCCGCTACCTGACAACTCTGGTCCTTCGCAACTTTTCCTTGGACTGAGACCAAAGACACACCCAGCCCTCCCTACTTTAAAAACACTCCCTTAGTTATGTTATCCCACATTTTAGTATCTGCCCATCTCCTAATTTTCAACCTCAAACCTCTAGAAAAAGTGGGCTACATTAATGCCTCTAGTTCCTCAGACCCCACTAAATTTTCACAGCCTGCTTCACCTGTCCTCTAGCTGAAACTATTTTCCTGAAGGTCAACAGTGACCTTGAGTTACTGAAAGCAATGCATTTTTTTTCTCAGTCTTCAAATACCTCAAACTCTTTCCAATGCATGAAATCACTGAATATTTCTCTTGTTATGATATTTCATATTCCCTTTGCTATCACAATACTTATTTCTGTTTCTTCCATATCTCTGACCAATTCTTGCTCCTTCACTGACTGTCCTCTTAATATTCACTAGGATTCTGTCCTTCATTTTTTTTTCTACTTCTACAATTTTCGTTTTCGTCTTGTCTCTTCTAAAAGTTATGCCGATCACTCCCAAATATCAGCAAAATCATGATAACCACAGTCCCCACCTCACAGACTATTGTGGGGATTTACAAGGCAGTACAACATTAAACCCTCAAAAGAGTGTGAGTTGTTGCTGTTTTTGATATCATTAATTCTGAATCTTTACTCTAGGTCTTTATTATGATCCCTCACACAAAGTTCTAACAGACTTCTAGGCCGTTAACAGACCAACACAAACACTTCCAAATTCACATGGCCAAAACATAACTCATTGTCATGTTCCCCCAACTTACACTTCCTCAGGTGAGAATGTCCCATCTTCAGTGTCATTCTAGCATGAAGCATTTGACTTGCCATTGAAACCTCCCCAACTCTTAGCCCCATTCACCAAACTACCACCCAATTTCTACAGCTCCTTATATAATGCCTCTTCACTTTTAATATAACTTCCCAAAGCCAGAGGTTCATGATCTCTTACCTGGGTCATTTCTGTAGCTTCTTTTTTTTTTTTAATAATTTTTTTAAAGATTTTATTTATTTATTTGTCAGAGAGAGAGAGCGAGCACAGGCAGACAAAGTGGCAGGCAGAGGCAGAGGGAGAAGCAGGCTCCCTGCCGAGCAAGGAGCCCAATGTGGGACTCGATCCCAGGACGCCAGGATCATGACCTGAGGTGAAGGCAGCCGCTTAACCAAATGAGCCACCCAGATGTCCCCATTTCTGTAACTTCTAACCTGACCTCCTGCCTCCCAGCTCTGCCTTCAGTATCTCCATCTTAATCAATACTAGAGTTCACTGTTCAAGACCATTGTCCACTTATATCATCTATACTGAAAAAAAGATTACCTCTCATGTTCTTCACGAAAACATATCAGTGTCCTTCCCAAAGCATTCAAGGTCTTCTGGATTCCTGACCAAACCTTCTTTCCCATTTTTTTCCTCCCCATTTTCCACCACTACTCTCTATTTCTTTCCAGTGCACACTTTCCAACTTCAGACTTCTGGCCAAACCATACCTTCAGACACTGCCAGGTGATTCCATACATTCTTTAAAATACATCTCAGACAACATATCCTCCATGAAGTTTTCACTAGTTCTTTCAGACTGACAGAATCACTCAGCTCTGGCACTGGTGGGTTTCTATACCTATTAGAGGGCTAAATAGATCCTATATCACATACTAGGCATGCACGTCCCTATCTGAAATCCCTCTTAAATTATATACTGATGTCTTATTTAGTAATTCATCGCCCTTATTCATTCAGTGCTGACTGAGTACTTTCTGTGTACCAGACATCATGATAGACTCTGAAAATACAATGTGAAAATAACTCTGTCTTGTCCAATAAACCAGCTTTTTCAAATTAGCCAAGTGCCTGGTACTGGCAAGGACAGAATACATATGTGTAAAAGTGAATTGTCCCTAACATCACAGGTGAAATAAAGGCACCATGAATTCAAACACTTCGATTCTCTGTGACAAGCTAAATCTCTATGAGGAGTTGAACTCAACATTTACCAGTTTTAAATATTCATTCTAATTGCTAGAACATACCATCCCATACCTATTTAAAAAAAAAAAAAACAGCTTTATATGACTCCACAGGTTTACAAAAGGGCTTTCACACAAAACGTTGGATTTCCGGCATATAGGTTTACATTTTTTAAGCAGTAAAGGATCTGGTATGTTTTGAGGACATTTCAGTCAAAAGCGAAGTGTGAGTTGTAATTTTCTTGATTCACATTATTTACCTATTTACACATTTAATGACTTATCCATTTACTTATTGATTTAGTCATTTAACAAAATGTACTTAATCTATAACAGTAAATATATTATGGGAATAACTAAAGTGTTCATCAACCAGTAGTGATTTATACTCTTTCTCTATACCCCCTGAAATCATCGATGAGCAATTAATTTATAAAAGTTTTTATTCTCCACACTGGTAGAATGAAACTACTGGATGATTATAATATTCTTCTACCCCATAGATGGCATGCTCCTCTGTTCTTCTGAAATCTCCAAATCAAAGACAGCCACTGTCTTCTTGTTTAGCACACTACATGGGATTTCTTATCTGTTCTTCTCAGGCTTCAACTTCACACCGAATAATATCACAGTCCCAAGGAATTACAAATAATGCACTGTGATAGTCACCTAAATCCTTTTGGGTTTCCCTGCTTCTTTCCAGCACAATCCTGACCTCCAGAAAACCCCTCTCCCAATATGGACCACCACCATACTAGCACGGGAAGCATGTAGGACCTACTTTATAAATAGAGAATCACATGACTACTCATTGCTATGCCAGCTATAAATGAATTACTCAAAATATGACTAATACACATAATAATAACTGCTTACACATGATGCAAAAATATTTATGTTGAAGAGACCTTGCCCTTCCTCCAATCTTCCCCTACTGATTTCCTCAGATAAAGCACAGCACATTGATTAGTTCTCTGATCAGTTGTGGGAAGGATACTAATATAGCTGGGGGCACTGGTAAGGGGAAGGGAGTGAAGATAGAAAGGAGCAGATGTTTCAAAGCTGCCTGTCTGATGAATGAAATGGAAAGGGAGACAGCAGAACTAGCAGGCATTTTAAAAAAAGGTTTACAAATGAAACTGTGTATATTTTTTTTTCCAGTGAATTTACTGATAGTTCTGTGTGGTTTTTTTCCCTTCATTTAACAAATTAAACCAAATTGTGGGGGGTTTTTTTGCCTTTCCCCTTGACTACGTACTGTAAAGGCAAAAAGAAAAAAAAAAAGAATAAGATTGAATGAAGGACAGGAGAAAGAGATTAATGTAATCTCTGAAACTATAGTTCTAGGAAATGGGATCTGAGGAGGGCATGGCAGATGAAGATGGGGCAGGAAGACCTGAGAGAGAGGTCAAGTGAAGGCGGCAGTACAAGTCAATCAAGCATTAGAGCCTCAAGTGGATCCGCTGAGTGGAGAGGCTACATTCTCTGGAAGTAACAACGGCTTCTTTCTTATGTACACATGCCCACCATGTAGCTCTGATTATGGCAGAAAGTCGAAGGAAGGGAGGGGAAAATCTGACCTTCTGCTGTATTTCCCCCAAATATCAAGTATCAATCCTTTTTCTTATTATGCCATTTTAAAACATTTTAAAAGACTTACTCTGTAGGAGTTATAGTGTCCCACAGTTGCAAGTAACAGTAACTGAATCTTAGTAACCAAAGCCAAAGCATCCAACTACCCAAGCCACGGCTAATGAAGAAATGGGCATCTGAGAAGATAGGAATCAGAGAAGCTCTGGGATCTAAGCTGAAGGAGCTAACAGACTGTATTTTTTTAAAATGCTGAATGGATAACTCAAGATGCATCTTCTTAGGAAAGACCATACACTTTTCTTACAGTGGGTTAAGAATCTCCCTGGTGTCCAGGTGCCTTGCCATAAGCAACTGAACCAAAACCACACAGGAGATTAGTTTTCCAACAAGAACACTGGGGTGAAATTATGAATGCAGGGAAGAACGGATGCTGGGCTGGCAAAATCAGATATCCACACCATGCAAATGTCAAAACAGAGCATTCTAAAGCCGTCAGGGAGGAGACAGGAAGTAAATGTCAAATGATAGATGGGCATGGGACAGTGTGCACACATGTGTGTGTCATTGCTGCTTTGTGTGTCTTTAGAACTACAACTGATGAATGCTCTCTGTTTGGCTGAGGTTCACGCTTCTTTCTGTCCACTCTGACTACCGAGCTCTAGAGGGACCCAAATTCTGGATCTCTACATGTTACTATTTTGATAAATTCTTTCAGATGTGTTTGTGTTTTTGTTGTTGTTGTTGTTGTTTTTAATGAAGAGCAAACCTTCCCCCAAACAATTTCTTTTGAAATACCACATTATTTAAAGAGAATATAGATAATTCATTACAGATACCATCAGTCCAGTTTGGGTGGAATGGAAATGCAGGAACAACTTTAAGGATCAACAGTGAACACATTGTTTGATCTCATGCTCAGCTAAACTGATGGTACCTCCTGTAAAACTATGAGGACTGCAAGGCTGTGGCAGGCACACTAGCAATTATCAATGTCTTCCTGGCTAAGAAAAGTGGGTGAAGCTGGCCAGTGTATGTGGGGTAATGGTACATTATTGTTATCAGGGACAAAAGAACCTTGATCCTGGCATATGATCTGCCACAGGAATCTGGGGACCAGAAAAAGATATAAAAACAATCCTGAGAGGGGCCCCTGGGTGGCTCAGTGGGTTAAGCCTCTGCCTTGGGCTCAGGTCATGATCTCAGGGTTCTGGGATTGAGCCCCGCATCGGGCTCTCTGCTCAGGAGGGAGCCTGTTTCCCCTTCTCTCTCTGCCTGTCTCTCTGCCTACTTGTGACCTCTCTGTCAAATACAGATAAATACAATAAATACAAATACAAATACAAATACAGATAAATACAAATAAATAAAATCTTTAAAAAAAAAATCCTGAGAGGCAGATCGGTACTCACTCCACAAATATTTATTGAGTACCTACTATGTGCCAACCATTGTTCTGGGCTCTGGGGATACAGCAGAGAACAAGAGAGACCAGATCACTGTTCTAACACAGTTACACTTTAATAGGGAAGACAGAGAGTAGACAAAGAAGAAGATAAACAAGAAAAAATATCCAGTAATGATAAGAGTAATGTGCGTTGTAGGGAATTAAAATATGGTGCAGAAATGGAACATCATGAGGGTGCTGCTTTTAAACCAAGTGGTTGGTGAAAACATTTAAGCTGGGATCTGATAAATAAGAAACCATTCATGTTAAGATTGGACAGGATGAAAAAAAAAAAAAAAAGATTGGACAGGATGAGGAGGGGAGGGGTCGAGGCAAAGGGAACAGCTCTTGCCAAGGTCTTGGCATGTTGGGACAATAGAAAGAAGGCCACTGTGGCTGGAGTATGAGAGGGTAAGAGGGAGAGTGGTAGGAGATGAGGTCATAGCTTTGGGTAGGGGCCAGGTGGGTGGTGTGTCGTAAGGGCTGTTTGTAAAGGGTGAGCTCAGATGATGTTTCAAGAAGTAGCCCCTGAAGACGTACATTAGGATGGTAAAGAAACCAAAAAAGAAGTCAGTGAAGATGTGGGAATTTGAGGAACCAGGTAAAGGAGGGTTTGGGTCACTGGGCTGTGACAAAAGATTAGATTTCAGTTAGGAGGAAGAGGATGGGTGTGAATATTGCTGGGGATCCAGGACCTTACCACGGAACAGCAGAGAGCAGCCGGAGGACAGTAATGTCGGGCAGGGGAACTAACTCATTAGTGAGCTGGGGTAAGCAGTAAGTTCTCAGGAGCAACATGGCTGTGAGGGGGCCTTGTGGGGAGTTCCAGGGCATTGGCAGTACCCATGAGCAGATTTCCACAACTCGTACTTGGGTGGGTAATTTGTTTCTGCGATCTTCCAAGTAGTGAGTTTTAGAGCTGTCATAGCTCCTCTTCCATTATTCAAGATTGGGGTGCCTTTGTCTGCAGGATTGTGATCACAGAGGCTCTGACTGCAAAAAGCTGAGGAGGGCAGAGGCAGAGCTAAAAGTGGGTCCAGTTACATTCTCCCAATGCTTTTTTTTTTATTTTTTAAAAATTTTAATTCCAGTACACTTAACATACAGTGTTATATTAGTTTTAGTGTGCAAAGGAGTGATTCAATGATTCTACACATTACTCAGTGCTTCTCCAAATAAGTGTACTCCTTAATCCCCATTCCGTCCATCCCCTCGTCTACCTCCCCTCTAGTAACCATTGGTTTCTTTTAAATCTACCTTTGCTTTGAGTCTTTCTACTCATTCTAAATATCAGTTTAATTTACAATATACTCCTTAAGAATAACTACCAAAACTCAAGTATATACAAGTATATCAGGCAAGTTGTATATATTTCCCTATCCTTTGCAACCAACTCTTTTAAAGAAGAAAGGACTGAAACCCAAAAATGATAGCAAGTTATTAGAATCAAGTTTTCATGACTACTTTTTCCCATCATATCAGACAATACATAAACGCAAACAAATACTAAGAGTTCCCTATGAAAAGGAAAAAAAGAGTTTCTTGGTTCCCCTTTTTTAATTGATGACCATCTGAATGTATGTTTTCAAATGTATAGACCTGGCGCACTAGGTCCACAATCCATCCCACCTTATATGGGGATCGGATACATATTTTCCTTCGGATATGCTCTTAAGAATATATTCATGTCAACAGGCTTTACTCTTTGAGGTGTTTAATCACGAGGTGTCATCCTAAGCTACAAAGGTTAAAAAGAGAAATTCAATGAAAGGGAAGTTCACTTTTAAAGTTAAGCAAAACAGACGGGTTTGATAATGCAGATATACATTTCTTAAATTGAACTAAGAAAGCATTCTTGAGGTTAAGGTTTGATGGATTCTCACTCTAACATGAGCGCCTGAACCCAGTGCCAAGCAACACACTTCAGACTAAGATCGCAAAGGAGAAATACCCCCACCAGGCTGTGAAATATTTCTGAACAGTGAACCTAGCCTTTTGAATCATGTCAATTGCCAGGTTCAAGAGACAGTCTGATTCCAATGGAAGGTTATGACCTCAACTTCACAATGAAAGGTCTGGCCCTGATGACTTCAAAGCTCCTTTCAGTTTTATAAAATTCTCTACTTCTGTTTCCTAGTGAATGCACAAATGAACAGCAGGTAAGGTGCTCAGAAAAGCGGATGAGTCTCCATTTAGGCAGGACTGTTTCAAGGACCCACCATCTGACTCTTATGGCAGATTTATGGTAGTCCGTGGTCATTCCCCTGGCTCTACAGATTCAAGAACTGGGCTTTCTTAACACACAGCAAGATGACCAGAATCCTGGAGAAAGACTCAATCTAAATCAATTCATATGAGTTTGATGTATAAATAAGAAGTCTAACTTATCAGTGGACAAAATATTCTTATATTAGCATATTCACATTTTATAGAAATAAAAGCACAAAGAGTTTGCTAATAAAATGCGATTAGAAAACTGGGAAATGGACAGAGAAAAGGATTCCATAGACCAGTATAAGGCTTGATGAAGCGCCCTGATCACATAGCAGAGATGGTTTCTCTACCAGCAACAATGTTCGATTTTCCAGAATTCAAAGTTCCTCTCCCTTGGACAGGGTAACCCACTTCTTTTTTCTTTTCTTTTCCTTTCTTTTCTTCCCTTCCCTTCTATCTTTCCTTTCCTTTCCTTTTCCCTTCTCTTCCTTTTCCTTTTCTTTCTTTCTACACACTTTTTCTTTAGATCTCTTGAAAAACCACTGACTAAACTAGATATTCATATACTCAAGAATATACTGTTTTACAGCATGTACTGTTAAGATCAGTTAATTTCCCTGTTTCCCAAGGCAAACTAATTTTTCTTTCTGCCAAGATCCTGGGATAATGCACTCTGCGGCACTTGAGGTCTCTTCCCAACATTATCACGAAAGTCTCACACTCTTATCAAGAGGGATAAGCCACAAAAATAATTTTAATTATTTAAATTACAGGCAAATTAAAATCTGGATAAATGTCTATTTAGTAGATTGCAATAATCAGAAAAAGCCTCCATCACTAAATTTCAGTAGTACTTGGTGATGTAGTTAGATGTGTCTTTGTGAGAAGAGGCTAATGGTAAATGAAAATGGCCTTCAAAATCATGTTTCCTAGAACAGTGTTACTCAACCTGTGGATTGCAGACCGGTAGCACCAGCATCCCTTTGGAGATCATAAGACATATTTCTTGGGCCCCACCCAAACCTTTTCAGTCAGAACGCCAAAAAACAAAAACAAAATCAAACCAAAACAACAAAAAAAACCATAAACCAGTGTCTTAACAAGTCCTCCTGAGGATTCTTATGTATATTAGCATTTGAGAACCAGTTGCAAACCTAAAACACAATTCAAGAAAGAAATTCCACATAAAATCATCAATTGGTCAAATGAACAAACAAATAAATGAAAATAAATCATAGAACCAAGCACACAAACAAATGAAACCTATCCACCTGTCTTATTCTTTCTATATAAAATTATTCAGAGGCACCTGGATTATTCAGTTAGTTAAGCATCTGCTTTTGGCTTGGATCGTGATCCCGGGGTCCTGGGATTGAGCTCTGCATTGGGCTCCTTGCTTAGCAGGGAGCCTGCTTCTCCTTCTCCCTCTGCCTGCTGCTCTCCCTGCTCCTGCTCTGTCTCTGTCTCTCTCTCTCAAATAAATTTTTAAAAATCTGAAAGAAAGAAAGAAACTCTTCAAAAATGGGTCCGCAAAAGGATTACTCAGCCGAAATAGGAAGTACACAGCACAAGACAATTGCACGTAAAGATACAATTGCACCTAGAAAAGAAACGTTCAGACTTTAAGATAGGTTAAGTTTCTTCAAGCCCAGTGCTCTAAACTCTCCGAGCCCTGTCACTCAAATACTCTTGCTAGTAACTAATTCTTTTCTTGATGTTTGAAAGACCCTATCACGCAGAGGACAATCTTAAACTGTAAGAAATGCACAGCACAGACAGGAGGGGAGAATACAGCTCTCTTGGTCATCCCCCTTCACCCCTGCTGCTCTGTCCTCACTCTAGGTGACCTCATCCACACTGACCACTTCAAATGCCACCTCCATGTAGATGATACTTAAATCTCCCTTTTTGCCATTGGATTCAGATCTTGCTGTAGTTCTCTTTCTCCGGGCCTAAAGCACATCTTCATGTGCGTGTCCCATAAGCACCTCAAAATTACCATGATTAAAACAAGCTCATCTTCTTTATCATCGGATGATTCTCAGGTACCTTCCTCCAGTCTTACTGGCCTTTTCTCTGGTCCCTGATGTTCTGTGCTTTCCCATCTATGCCTGCTCTGGTTTAGCTCAACTTCCTAAATGTAACCTTTCTGCTCCAGGGCATCTTGCAAAATACTGGTAATCAATTCAAAGCATTCCTTTCTCCTCGCTGTTACTTCTCTCTCAATTAAGTCGCTTTCAATGGCTTTCTTCTACTAACTGCCATAGAGATCTGCACTTGTTTGCTTGGCTTCCTCTTAATTTGTTATTATTTCTTGGAAACATGTTCCTATGTTAATTACTTGTAATGATCATCAGTTCACATTCAAAGGCATTTAAAAAGCCCTGTAATTCCAAAAAGCTAGACAAAACCTTTCCTTTGTTTTCCCAGGAACAAATAATCACAGATATAAGCATACACAGGCACATACATGCATACACAGATTTTAAAGACAGGCTGGGAACCGTATTATAACACTGTTTTATAATCTAACAATATGTCATTTCCTCTAGTCAATATATCCACATTCATTGATTCCATGGCTGCATAGTGGTTCTTTAGAAAGATATAACATCATTAATTGAATGTACTCCGTATTGATAGACATTTGGATTGCTTACAGTCTTTTCTAGTAAAAGCAGTGCTGCAATAAGCAGCTTTGTGCATACATACTTTAACCTTTCTGGTGAAATATTTTTATTTATTTCTGGAACTGGGCTTGCTATACAACGGGGCATGTACATATTTAAAGCATTTGATACATCATTTCAAATTGAGGCTTAAATATTCCCCTAATTATGACCAGTGTGTGGGAGTGGCCATCTCCCTATACTTCAGTCTACCCTAGTCATTAGAAAATATTTAACTTCTTAGAAATCTAGCTGATAATAATATCTTGCTGTTGCAGTCATTTCTTTGATAATTGGTGACATAGTTTTAAAGCCTTGATAGCTATTTCTATTTCTTCATTTATGCATTTTTGTCCCTTTTAATATTGGAGTACTTTCCTTTTCTTTTTTGTTCCTATTAAGTATTAGGGGCATATTTTATACCTAAAGTATTAAATCTTTGCAATTTTATGCTGCAAACTTTTTTTTTTTTTACAAGTGTTTATTTGCTTGATATTGTACATTATGGTAGGCTTTTGCTGGTTGAAGATCTATAAGTATTTCTCTGGTTAAAATGCAGGAATTTCCTAAAAACAATGAAGAATTTTAAATCTGTCATTATTTTCACTTATAGTTTATGCTTTTGGAATGAAATTTATGAAATCATTCCATGTATAAAGATTAAATAATTATTCGTGGGTTGTTTTTTTTTTTTTTCCCTTCCTGACCTCCTTAAGGCCTTTCAGTAATTGCTACACTCTGGCTATTCAAACTGTTCCCTCTCTAAGCTTCTGTTCCAGCTCAGCCTGTTTTCTCTTCTCCTGCCTCCCCCTAATTCCAACAGCATGCTTATATTAGGGTTTCTATCTTATTCTAGCAGGAATACCCTCCCATCCTTCCCCAGCTTTCCCAAATATGCCAAATGTTCAATTCCTTTGTCTACCTCAAAACTGACCCTTTGGGGCTCTTCTTGCCCAAACAGCCATCATCCATTTCTCTTCAAGTCACTGTGACACAATTTAGCATTTAATGACTCCCTCTGTGCGTTGTGTTTCCTTAAACAAATTATCAACTTCTGAAGAGCAGGAATAACACCATAACCTCCTTCTGTCTTGTCCAAACCACCCTATACAGTGCCAACCTAAGAAAGAGCCCCAGGAACAGGCACTGAGTCATATATTTTATTTTACATTCTGAAATTCCAAGTTCCAAATCCCTTCTTAATAACTGTAGGATATGAAACAAATGAACACAGTGCTGGACTGCAAGATATTGTAATTCAATAGGGCACAAACACTGAAAAATCTTATTTCCCTCTTTTCCAATACTCCTTCAGATGAAAAATATACAAAAGTATAGGAGAAGGCAGATGTACTCAGCCACCTGGTTTTTTGGTTGAGTCAATGTTGACCTGAAAGTAAACATGTGAATAAGTAAGAAGCAAGCAAACACTTTACAGAAAAAAAAAAAAAAAAGCCAAACACCTTCAGGAGAATTTCACCTTTATATTTTTTCCTAGTTTTATGTCAGGATCTTCAGAACTGAAAGTGAAATAGGGGCGCCTGGGTGGCTCAGTGGGTTAAGCCTCTGCCTTGGCCTCAGGTCATGAGCCCAGAGTCCTGGGATCGAGCCCCACATCGGGCTCTCTGCTCAGCCAGGAGCCTACTTCCTCCTCTTTCTCTGCCTGTGATCTCTGTCTGTCAAATAAATAAATAAAATCTTAAAAAAAAAAAAGCAAGTGAAATATTATTCTGATATGAAAAAGTAAAAAAGAAAACTAGAAGAGAAACAGATAAGTATGGAGAAGGTTGCATTACACTTTCCTGAAAAGTATTAAGTCAGTTAAAGGATGTTTAGAGAGTGATGTAATCCATTCTTTACTCAGTATATATTGACCAGCACTGACTATGTGCAAGTCAATGCAGTGGGACCAGTAGGCAACACAGAGAAGACACAGACAAGTATTCTTTCCTCTGGCAGATAGTGATATGTGCCGAAGGGAAGAAAAAAATGGGTAAGTGTCCAAAAAGTGTCTATCAGTGTTATTAGAGTTCGGGATGTGGAACGGCAACTCCCATGTAATCAACTGGTATTTACTGCGCTAGGCAAGGACTGAGGGTCACACAGCTTGAAGACCTTTGAGATGGCCTTTAGAAGCTTGGTCAGGTCTAGCCATTACAGCTGGAAGAAGATCAACAAAGGGGTCAGATTAACGTTTAGTAATGCTACATGTGAATAAGTTTGAAAGATATTTGAAAACTCGGGGCTCCTGGGTGGCTCAGTCATTAAGCGTCTGCCTTCAGCTTAAGTCATGATCCCAGGGTCCTGGGATAGAGTCCCACATCAGGCTCCCTGCTCCAAGGGAAGCTGCTTCTCCCTCTCCCACTCCTCCTTCTTGTGTTCCTCTCTCGCTGTGTCTCTCTCTGTCAAACAAATAAGTAAAACCTTAAAAAAAAAAAAAAGATATTTGAAAACTCAATGTCAGCTGGGGAAACTAAAACAAAACTCAGTCCCCTCATTCCCCAATGGATAGTCTCAAAAAATTATCTAGTTAGAACCAATACCACACCCAGAGCCAGTGTTGGCCTCACTGAAAGCATTTTTAAACATGAGGTTTAGCTCTCGGGAAGCAAAAGCTGACACTCTATAAGCTGGCTGTAAGAAAATCACACCCCATTCTCTCCTCTAATTTAGTACTTTCAGGGACAAAAGGCATCCTGGGAACTTCTATGAGGAAAGCACAAGTATTGTGAAATACGGCAATGTAAAAACCAGACAATTTCCCAATAGATTCATCTTGGACTGCAAGGTGAGTTTTCTATGGAGCACTGAGACAGGCTTGCATTGCTTTCCAAAATAAAACAACGACAAGAAAGAAAAAATCATGTAAGAAGTATGAGAAATATTGAAAGTGGATCTCTCTACATGATTTCAATCCAGCTGATTGCAGAGATGGATGCCAGAGAAACATAATGGAAGTGCAAAGAAATGTTTCAATGAATAGCATTGATCAGAGCTATCACAAGGATTCTACTCCATTATACTCATGCATCAAGTCAATTCTGAGCCTTTCAGTCACCCTCTCCTTACCATTATCACTAATAACAATCTCTTGGAGTTAATGGTTCTTATCTATATTTTATCATCTTCATAATATGTTAATATATTGGCATTCTTTACAGAACATTGAAACACATTACTACTGGTCTAATATTGATTCTCAAGACATCTTATCAAATAACTAAATATTCCTGTGATGGGAAGCGATGGCCGGAAACTGAAATATGAAAAAAGGGGAGAGGGCATTAAAGCAAGTTCTAGAACAGAAGCCCTGGGCCTTCCAGAACCATGCTTAGTACGCTGAGTCTTTTCACCTAACCAAAGTGTTGTTGTCATTTCTGATTATTAAATTCCTTTCCCAGACTTTGTTAAAATGCTTCTACTTGCACTAAATCTATATGAAGTATGGTACACTGTTCATTTTTAAGCAAGGGTGAAAAATGGTGAGACTTCTAGTTGTAAAATGGGAAAATACTAAATTGGCTCTGGTATATTGAACTAAGCTCCCTGTCTCACCTCACATACATGAGAGGAAGAGAAAAGGATCATCCTGGCAGATTCATGTTTAGGAAAACTCCCCAAGTTTCCAAAGTAGCATATGAAACTTGGCCATCAAACTTTGAAAGGTGTGATTAGTTCTGTGAAATGTGAGTATGTGAGAGAAAATTAAGTGGTATGAGAAATGTGTGTCCTTAATCTAACTTTTCTTGTAGGAAGAACATACTGTTGAAGCTTTATGGTCTATGGTCTTCTAGACAGATATTCGTAAATATTTCTAGATAAAGCCAGTTTGCATCTTCTATAGGTAAACTTTTGCTTTATTCTTTATTTTTGCCATATTTTGACTTTAATTAAAACTGTATTAGAAGAAAGAAACAGGACAAGTACAGAGGAAGATAAAATAAAATCAGATTTTACCTAGGTTTGTTAGATTTTCTACAGTCACTTTTTCCAGCTCAATTAATTAATGCACCATGACATTTCCCCTATGATCAAGCAGCATCAAACAAGTCCAGCAGATAAGGGGTATCACAAAATACATTTTGCAGCATTCCCAAGACAATAATGTAAAAAGAAAAGTCCTGATGCCCAAACCCTTGGGACAAAATATTTGCTCTCAGATAAAAATGCCTCAGTGGAATTCCAATCAGTTGGGAAGATTTGGGCTGCTGGAAGCTCTCCTTGCCTGCTGTTGCTCCTTCCACTTGGAATATGAGGCAGCAGACAAAGGACATCAACCTGAAACAGTGTACCCCCCATAAAATGGCTGACTAGCACGGAAATGGTAGCACCACTGGCCCCAAGCACCTGTTGGGACCCCAATAATGGTGTCCCAAAGAAAAGAAGACATTT
This sequence comes from Mellivora capensis, assembly GCA_004024625.1. NCBI lineage: Eukaryota > Metazoa > Chordata > Mammalia > Carnivora > Mustelidae > Mellivora > Mellivora capensis. The sequence continues at coordinate 136,187 of PISX010000581.1, forward strand.
CTGCTTCTGCCAAATGTGAGAAGTTCCTTTTCAGCTCAAACCTCAGCCAGGAAGTTCACCTTCTCACCAAAAAGCTCAAACCATAGCCCTTATCATCAAAACACAAAGGGGCAGGCCGATCCTGCAAAATACAGTTTTAGGTTTAGGAATCCAAGCATAGAGGTCAATCCTTATGTAAGAGGAAACTCATCAAGGCATTTCTCAATGTTTAAAGAAAGTGTTTAAAGGGAATAACACCTGCTTAGAAAATCACTGATTCTAACTTATATTTAAATGAATACCTTGTAAATATACTGTAGGATTATTCATAATGGCAAAACAGTGGCAAAAAAGAAATTACTGCCCATCAATGGGTATCATCACGTGCAATAATATGTGGTACAAATGCACTAGAAACAATTATCCTGAAAAGATATGTGTCTAATGACTTGATGAAAATGTCACAAAGTATGCCTTTCACTGAGAAAAGGAGTAAAATAACCCATTTAGTATGATCTCATATACCATAGATCCGATTGTATGTTTGCACAGACCTAAAGAATGCTGTAGAAGGACATGTATGATTTTACTATTAATATTGGCTATGTCTGAGAGTTTTGACAGAGCAGTGTGTTATCCTGGAGGAGATTATTAATACTCTTTATACATCCTGAATTGTTTTTGCTAGATGCAATGAGTAGGATTACCTTGCAATAGAAAAATTTACTAAGCGCTAATTTACTAAGGAATTACATATACAAGAACTATATTTTGTGAAAATAGTAATAAGGACCTTGATGCAAAAAAAGAAAAAAAAAGAACATGATAGAGGAAAAAAATACAGAACAAACATAAGAGAATCAGTGCAACTTGGAAAAATCAAGAGGCATCCAAACCAAAACCATAGTTGGTTCCTTAGCCACAACTAGGTTACTGTTTTCATACATTCCTTGGTGAGAAAGGCTTTGAAGTTTACATCAGAATCCTATCTTGTATCATCTATCATTACTTTAGACATGTCTTTATACCTGCTTAGTTAATTGTATAGGGAAGGTGAATAGACTTCACTTTCCAAAATAGGAATTCTGTCATTCTTGCCTAATGTCCAAAGTGGTCTTTTCATATTTTGAGTTAAAAAAAAATCCATGTCAGTACTGTCGTGGACCATTATGTGGCATGGATAGATATATATGGGTAATAGACTCAAGATCCTCTGGTGAGCAAAGCAGACAGAGGGAACGTACTAATGCTCGACCCATCTCCCAGCTCCATCAGCGAAGTTCACCTCCTAATATGTCCAACTCCCTGCCAACCCAAGAAAGGAAGCCGCATATACAAGCTGATATTTTTGGCAATTGCTCAGGAATGGCCTCTCTCATTCCCTCCAAACCACCATCACTACCATTTAGTCCTGACCTACTTGCTTACTCTCATCTCCAAGTTCCAAATACTGGCTACTTAGACTGTCTTTGAAATCTACTCTGCCCCTCCCTGAGTTGGCACATTGTTCCGATGCTCTTGCCAGCATCTTGGAATGCAATGCTGTGGTAGTTTTGCTATGCTTTGCTTTGCCTTTTTTTTTCCCCTTTTTCTTCTCTCTCCTCCCCTCTCCTTCCCATTTTTCTTCTTTTCTGTTCTTTTTTTTTACTGCCGTTTCTGCCTTACCTCACCTCTGCCATCATTGTGTGTCCCATTAGCTAGTGATATAAACCAACTCCAGCCAACAGTCCTAAGCTACCTAGCCCAGCGGCCCCAATGTTTCAGCGGAGAAAAGGTAAGTAAGTAAGACTTACTCCTGGTAAACAAAATGCCCTTTGACATAAGCACCACAGAGATGAAGACGACGTTAAGTGAGTGTGGTTAAAAAAAAAAAAATCACTGCTTTCAAAAAATATATAATAAAAAATAATATTAAATAAATAAAATAATTCACTGCTTTCAGCAATGGACTAATGCACGAGACACAGAACGTCACAGATTAATGCATTCTGAAAACCTTTCCTTGCACGCTCATTCTGCATCAATCTATTGGATACTGTAGGATACTCATAGATGAAGACCCTATGGTCCTAGTCCACAAGGGGTTTCACAGATGAATTCTGACACAAATACAATGCTGAGGAGTAAAGGCATGTTCAAAAAGCCATAAATAAATTTATGGCAAAGTGCAAAAATAAGTCAAAACCCAATCCCACCCTACATTAGAAAAAAAATGGAAAAAAAAAACAAAACCTAAAAAGGTAAGAGGAGACTAGAAACTAAGAGAATAAGAAGGATGCAGAAGTTTAGGACCTAAAGGCAAGGAGGCAAAGAAGGCAAGTCCATAGCTGAAAACTTGAGGACAGGAGGCCGGTTTGGGGGGTTAGGGGGAGCAGGAGGTAAGCAGGCAAGGACAAGTGGAAAAGAAGCTGGGGTACAGAAAGAAAAGAATTAGTCCCCCCAGGAAGGACAATGTGGGAAAGGCTGAGAGATGTAGATTTAATGTACAAGCAAGGTCATTTCAGATAGCCATCCTAGATGGATTATTCCATGGGGAAGTGAAGAAATGATGGGGAAGTAAAGGAAACGAAGTTGGCAGAAAAGATGGACCATGACTAATAATAATAGCTAGTCTTTCTTGGACCTCTATTGACTTATATTCTTCAAGGACCATGTTGAAATCCAGACTGTCTTTTCGCCAGGACCCACCATCTAATGTACACATGTGCTGGGGGTTCAGAGCATGGAAGCGTGATTGCACACACATCCTCAGTTCAACTGCTCTTTGGGTCCCCGGGCACATTCATGGCCTGCGAACAGCATGGCTCTCTGGTGAGCAGTTTGTGTTGTACGATTCTCATGCCAATACAGGTTTGATGGTTTTATTATGGTATGCTGTTGTTTTCCCCCTCTCAAAGCCAGATGCTTTCTACACTGAAAGCTTCACTCGTAATTATATTTTTAAGCATGTTATGGATTTTATATGAACATTTTATATATAAAAATTCCAAAATATGTGTTAAAATTTGATTCCAAAAACACTCCTGTTTCCAATCAAAAGCATCAATAAAGCTTTTATCCAGATTCTCCGTGAAAACCACTGATGAGAAGTCAGAACAAATAAAGCAAGTCCTGAAGGTTACTAAGTGCCTTAACATATGAAAAACCCCAACAAAGCACTTAGTTTGTCCTCATAAGCACTGATTTTTTTTTTTCCACAAGACACCAAAAGCCTCAACTATAGGACTCCTCCATATCTAACTCTATATTCACATTAAAGTTTTCCCCAAAGATGGTTCTTCGATGTGTAAATTATATTTTCTTTACAATGTGGCTCTTACTGTTTGCCTTTGAAAAGGAAAACTCATGGCCAAATTCCAGAAATTTGAAAAGTGGAATAAGATCTTGGCCTTTCTATTTTCTGTTTCTTCCTCTCTTTGTTTCATCTTTCTTGGTGCTTCTCAGAAATCACTCATTAAATAAAAATTGTAGAACTGCCATTTTTTCTTCTACCATGCCAACAGCCTCATCACTAAAAGCTCTGAAGATCATTAGAATTTCTGCTGTATAAACAATGATTATGAAATTATTTGAGAAAAAAATTAGAATTGATTGATCAATAAAATTTCTAAAAGATGCTATCAAAAGTCGGGAAAAGATTGGGGCGCCTCGGTGGCTCAGTGGGTTAAGCCTCTGCCTTCGGCTCAGGTCATGATCTCAGGGTCCTGGGATTGAGACCCGCATCAGGCTCTCTGCTCAGTGGGGAGCCTGCTTTGCCCTCTCTCTCTCTCTCTGCCTCTCTGACTACTTGTGTCTCTATCTGTCAAATAAATAAATAAAATATTTTTTAAAAAATAGGGAAAAGAAAACAGGTATCTAACTTCATATACTACCAATATATCTCAGATCCTGGGAAGACACTATTGGGGGGGAAAAAAAGGAAATTACTAGTTACCCTAGCTCAGTGAGAGACTTGTCTTTATTTGCTACCAACTAGCAGGAAAAAAAAAAAAAAAAGGCCTGGATAGAACAGATATATGCCACCTTGAGACCACTTTGCCCCCTTCGTATTCCCTGTGGTCACTTAGACTCAGCAAAAATCAGAACCACTGAAATAATCCTCAAAGTTTCCAGAAGTGTGTGAGTGTGTTATGTGTGAGAGAGATAAATCAAAGCTGATTCATTGAGTCTGCTGATGACATTCAGTGAGATCTGGCTAGAGAGCTGGGAGGAAAAATTGAGTAATTAGGTAGAGAATCAAAACATTGGGTGATTATGAGAATTCTCCCTGGAAGGCTGGGGGAGGGAGTGAAATTTAAGATACAAGTGTATGCAAGAATTGGAAAAAGAAAAAGAAAAAAAAGGGGGGGGGGCAAAACACAAAGCCTCCTTCTTAAGATATGGTTGGGAGGAAATGATCCTGCCTTCAGCCTGGGACCCTGATTGCCTTGTATCACTGGGACAAGAATGAATATGAAAGAAGCCCTCACACAAGGCAGCTTCAGAAGAAGTATGTTCAGGATGCTCAACACCTGTGCAAGTAATGGTAGATCTGACTGGAGTGTGCACGCGTGTGGGTACATGGGTTCTTTAAGAGGCACACGGATTCAAGAAAAGTCATTCTAAGTGAATAACCATGGACACTGAGGATTAGGAGGAGGTGGCTGCTTTAATACATGCAACAAACCCATGACGCAATTAACAGAAGAATTTAGAAAGATTATGCCATCAAGTACCTATCATGCCACTGCTTGCCTCCTGTCTGTACCCCTAAGTGGAAATCCAGGGAAACACCTGTTCTATTCAAGCTCTTTTTTCTTTCCAATTGGTAAACAATTCCACCAGTTGCACAATGAAAATATTCTGTGAGCCTGGCACTCAGATCTGGACCTCTCAGTTGCTCTTGTTGCCAAAGGTCAATCCAGTGTGTCTGCTTTTGACATATTTTAGCCAAAGAATGTTAATGACATTTTCCAAAATGCTAGCACCGTTCCACCAAGTGACCCATCCCGGAAATTTGGAATTACTAAAATACAGAGATATTTTAAATGCCAAAAAGCCACAATAGGTAGAGATAGGGCCAGCTTCTCAGGCTTTCTGACCACTTCAGGGACCCACAAAAACACTGACAAGATGAAAAAAACGCATTGTCTCCAAACTAGAAAGAAAATGGTGAAACCAAAAGTGATAAACATTTATTTGCATATCAACAAAACATAACTCACTACCAACTTTATTCATTGTTGTACTTAGTCCCTTCCTCAAGAAATTCTGTACTTTAGAATTTTTTCACATTGTAAGAACACCTCCCTATGCAAAATGCCCCAAATTCATAGGCATAGATAATGAATTTACTTGCACTCAAAAAAGTTTTGGCAGCAAAATTACAAAAGCTCTTTATTTTATTGCAAAAACAGTTCTAACTTGATGTGCAATACATTTTAATATCTTTGTTAATTTGTGGGATGGGGGCTTCCATGACTGGCCAGAAAATATGGAGGTTTTTAAATGACCCTTCACTTCTTTCATTAAGGAAGTCGCTAAACTTGTAGAGAAATTCTCCCATGTTCATTGACCTATGCCTTCTGATTTTATTTTCCTTATCTTTTTCCAGCTTATTAACAAAGTTAAACAAAAGAACAAGAACAGGCAGGAAGGGAAATCTTGCCATTGTCAGCATGAAGTTTAGTTGTCCTAACAGATAAATATTAAAGTCAGCGGTTAATTTTCTTTGGAATAAATTTTGAAAAGAACATCAAAATTTTATTCTTTTTCAGAATTCCCTGCCTTAAATTGAAACACAACATCCTATTTCTAATGGTCCAGTCTGAATTGATATGCACAATAATGGACAAGAGTCTTAGGGGCCAAAAAACAGGAACCAGGGTAATTTAGGAGCTGTCACAACCCTTCAAGGGACTAGCACCGAGTCAAACAATAACAACAACAAAAACTGTGTTTATTTCAATTTCTTGAGGAGAAATTAAACATCATAGGAATGTAATATGGTTTTTTTGTATGACACACTAGGAAACAATCTCTGAAATTTTATTCCAAGCTTTGTACACTCTCCTTCATATACTTCATCTACTCAAAACTACTTGGGAGCTTAAGAGTGTATTTGCTTGAATGTTAAGTTACCCTCGCGTTAAGTTATGTCAGGGTGCCACCGTCCAATTTGTGTGCGTGGTAAGTTTTAAAAGGGGCAACATGAGAGTTTACAGACATCAATAATATCTTCAAATATGACTCACATGTGTAAGAAAAGCTTTTAAGGTATCTTAACCAGTCCCAGAAACCCAGATAGTTAGCATTCTGTTTTCCATTTTCGTTTTCATTAAATCATCATCAATCAGCAATATGACTAAGATAAATAGACAGCGGTACACGAGATAAAAATAGGAAGACTTCTCAAAAATCCTTCTGAAATTCTATGCGTGATCCATATTCAGCTTGAAAACTATCTGCTAAGAATGAAATAACCAAAGATTCTAGCATATGAAGTGTGATGTATATGAATTTCTTTTTTTTTTAAGATTTTATTTATTTATTTGACAGACAGAGATCACAAGTAGGCAGAGAGGCAGGCAGAGAGAGAGGGAGAAGCAGGCTCCCCGCTGAGCAGAGAGCCCGATGCGGGGCTCGATCCCAGGACCCTGGGATCAGGACCTGAGCTGAACAGAGGCTTAACCCACTGAGCCACCCAAGTGCCCCTGAATTTCTTAACACTACAGTGTAACAGTAGGAAAGCTAATTGTGAAACAAATTAAAAATCAGTACTTAAACAATTACTATCAGTATTTAGAATATAGTAAGATTAATTTCTCTTCCATTGTCTCTTACTTTCCACACAATAGGAAGGGACACTATCAGAATTGCCTTAACTATGTATAGAGTCAAGTCTCTTTTTTTCTATGGCTATCATTCATAAAAACAAAATACAAGGTTCCACACACTTTCATTAATTCAGCTAACAGGAGCTTTGAGGGGAATAAGAAGGGTATCTAGCGAGAAAAAGAGGGAAAGACAATGGTCTTGCTTATGTGTCCTGGAGAAGTTATTCTCTTCCTCCTATTACTCCATATACTACAGTTACTACAGTATTCCTTTTCCATGTTTTAAAGGCTACTAATCAGAAGTTTAGGGAGTTGAAGATTTGCAAACTCCAGTCGGAATAATTTCATCTGTTGATTGTCATTCCCATACTGATGCTAGCTCCTAGTCTGATTCACCAAATTAGTGCTGCCAGAAGGCAATCCTTCTGCTTTCATCCCCCCAACTGTGTAGGTCCAACACATGCCTACCCATTCAGTTCTTACACCACCTGCAGAGAGGAAGTTAAATGAAGAAAAGGAAAGCATCACATTGTCACCTTCAAGTCTTTACCAAAGAAGAACACTTGAACCGCAACAACAAAGCTGGCAATGACCATGATTAAATGACACCTGTCATTCTGTCCCACCCCTGGGAACTGCTCTCCACCCACTCCCAGGTGATGGATGTGTTTCTCTTGGTGCACTGGGTTTGGATGTGGCAAAGGAAGCAGACAGCTAAATTCATCAAAACACCAGCGTCGGCAAGGCAGCATTTGATCCGCTCTGGAGAAAACGATGGGGACCTGAACAAAAACTCATCGATGGCACAAACCAAGGTCATCTCCCAGTCCCACGAATACATCAAAGCAGACTCATTTATCTCAAAGTGAGAGTCACAAATGCTAAGCCTGGAAGAGATCTTAGAGAACCTGACCTAGAAACCAATCTATTGACACACAAATCAGAGAATCCCCTCCCACCAAAACAAACAGGAAAAACAAAAACAAAAAAACAGAATCCAAGTCTCAGCACTTATTACCCATACTCTTGAAAATTATTATCTCTTAGATGTCAATGTTCTGAATTACAAAACTTTATCCAGATATCTGATTCCACATGGTATATACTTCGTGACCAATAAATCTACATGAAAAAATCCAATTAAATGTGTACAAATTTGCTGCCTATATCAACATGAAAAACAAAACCAAATGGAGTCCAACTTACCCTTATCAACCCATTTTTTTGTTTTGAGGTTTCTTTTTTTTTTTTTTCCTTTTCTAAATTGCTTGTCAGTGTCTGAACTCTGAAAACCACTGGCCACCTTTCTAGGCTTTTTTAAGGCCCTAAAAACGATGACTTCCTAATAAATCTCTTAGTAGTATTAGCATCCCATAGATTCATAATCCAAAAAAAACCTTAAGATTATAGATGTCATGAGTTTTTTTTCAAAAACTTTATAATCATCCCTATAAAACAGAAATCCCTTTGCCATGACATCCTGCTAAAAAGACCCACAAGTTTTGTCTCTTTGTAGAAGTATGTACTTTTTAATAGTGGTCACCAAGAAGCAATATGCATATAAAACCAAATATCATATTTTCAAATATCTTTAAAAGGAATCGTACTACCACCTATTCTGTTCTCCCTATGTTACTGATCCTCATCACCTATCACTATTCTTAAGGGATAAATGGCCTGAAGATTTTCTTATAAGAATTGCACAGATCAAAGTAGCCAAAAAAGAAAGAAAGAAAGAAAGAAAGAAAGAAAGAAAGAAAGAAAGAAAGAAAGAAAGAAAAAAAGAAGAGAGAGAGAAGAGTTATGATTTCAAAGCAGAAATGAGAAATTCACTATTGTTATGTGAATGTGTGTCGCATGGGAGTCATGATGATCCTTCCATTTACATTGGTTTCGGACGCTTGTGTAAATGTGTGTTTTCTGATTAAATGGCACTCCGTGTTTAAAACAAAAATTGGTCTTATACGTCCATCTCCATTTTCAGAAAGCGTATTTTCCAATCACCTCCAAGAGAGTTCAGCATTTTTCCCACTACTGCAAAAAAATAGCAACGCGAATCCTCAACGCAGGTCTTACAGCACATAAATACCCTGTTGCCCTTGCTTTCCCTCCAGTTTCATCTGCTCTCTTGCTGTGCAACAGCTATAGTAGAAAAAAGTCTATTCTCACATGCTTTTGATATTACACTATTTAATCACATACAGCTGTGGCTTATGAGACTGTTACAAAACACAATTTTAATGTAGTACTCGAAGCCAATTTTGGATAAACATCAACCATTTACTCTGAATAAGAAGTCCGACACTAAAAAGATTCTTTTAAAGGAAAAGACTGGTTTTCTTAGAATTTGGCCTGGGCATAATTGTGACTGAGCCCTGTCTCTGCCAAAAAGACTGATAATGTCGAAAACAATTGTGTAAAATCACATTAGTGCAAAAATGAAGCTTTTCAAAATTCCTGGAGCCAGAAAGACCTGAGATGAACTTACAGCTTCCTTCTTGTCTTTTGCCTCCCTTGCAAATCACCCCTCCCTCTAACCCTCTAATAGATTTACTGACTTCATAGAAATAATTTTGAGTTTTAATTCTATTGTTCTTTTCCCAAATTGAGAGAAAGCGAAAGGAAACTGCATTAGAAAGATACTGTTAGAACAAATTTACATGAGGTTTCCTTTGACTTTGGAATGATTCTGGAGAGAGGGGGAAAAAAAAACAAAAACAAAAAAACCACACCAGGAACTTTTTACATATCTCTTCTTTTTAAGTAGGCACTAAACTTAGTGCTGTGAAAACAATGAGTGCATTATGGAAAAGACAATCCCAATGATAATAAAGACTGGGGAGAGGAAAGCAAACAAGAGAACTAGAAAGGGAGAGTGGCCCCTTGTTACGATATTTCTCTTATTTAAAACCAATTAAAATTGTATACATTCTAAAATGAGACAAACAAGATTTATCATGGTTTCATGCTATCATATGACCCCCCTGAAGTGAAAGAACTAGTTGGGGTTGTACCTAAAAGTTCTGTTGCTGGAAGATTTTTAGAAAACCAGTTTTGTATGTTTCAGCCTTTCAAAGGAAAACAGAACTTGGGAGTTTTCAAGGCTGTTTTAAAACTGGCAAGTTACCAACTCCGGCTATCAATGCAAATCTGAGGCAGGAAGTACTAAGGAAATTCTAAACTCATTCCCTCCCTCTGCAAGATTTTCTACATTTTCATGTGCAAGAAGTATGTTAAGGGGTTGTTCTGTTTTGCTTTTGAAGGATCTGTATCCTTCTTTGAGAATATCCTTTGCCCCATAGGAGCCTCTCTCTTCATCTGCCTACTCCTTGGTCCTTTGTGTTTTAAGTGTTTGCTCTTTCTGTGGCACAGTCAGTTGGGCCCTAGCTAGACTTTGAGAGATGGGCGGCTGTCCAGGCTGCAGATGGTTGGAAACTCAGACTGAAATCAGTGTGCAGCTGATGAATTACTCCCCACACCTGACCCCACCTTCACACCAGGCTCTGAATACAATCCGAGTCCCACCAGCCAGAAAAACCCCATTGGGTCCCACAGGCTGAACCCCTTTCTGCAAGATCTTCAGGGGAAGCGGATGGCCAAAGAAGGGAAAGCAGGAGGCTGATGGGATAACAGCCTGAGTAGAAGCTGTGCCCTGGGCTCGTAGAAACATCGTGACCTGGTCAGGAAGGAAGGACTAGCTTGCTGTGTGTTCCTGGATGAATTTTAAACTTTGGGGAAGATGACAAAAGTTTTCCAAATATAACGTAAGAGGGAAATATCTATTTCTCAGCACCAAAATATCAACTCATTGGGCGGTGACCATGTTTTACTCTTTCTAGCTTTCCTAGTTTGACTAAGTTGCTTTTCCAAGAACCTCCCCTACACAAAGTACCTCAGACTCAGATTGGAATCCACTCTGGGTCTCTCAGTGCAATTCCAACAGGTTGGCTGTGTTGAATGGGCTATCGGAAAATTACTGAAAATATTAGGTTACAACTCAATCAAACATGATTATGGATATTATCATTAAGCTAATGAACTGTTTTTTTGGTCTCCGTTCTCTCAAATTTGCTGATTATTCTGGGTGGCCTTCAAATAGCCAATTCGTTTTGATGGAGAGTTTTTTTTAATCCAGCTCTGTCTCTAGCGTAAATACTATAACATGTCACCAAGATTTCTTCTTTTCTGCCTAATCACCAATGTTGCTCTTTGAAAGTGCTTCTTTTAACAGGGGGGAAAATGGCCAAAAGAAAACCGACAAGTGATAACTTCTAATGCAGGGTCTCGGAGAATGAACATACTAACAACCCTGTTACAATAGAGCTACCAGTCAGCCCCTGGGTTTTTCATTTTACTTACATGTACATTTGTCTAATATACTATTTTAAGCATGTGGGAAATGGTTCAGAGGGAGAAAAGTATAAATACCTTATTTCTAACTCCTTTTTCCTTTTAACCCAACAAAATTAATGGATTAGTTCTCATGTAATGGGAAATAAGAGGAGCAGAGAAGGCAGGGAAGTGTCCCAAGTTTTTCTGAAACTTTAATTGCATTTGAGGAAATGGAAACATTTCCACTTATTTAGAAATCCTATTTTCATTTCACTTTATTATAAGAAAATAGCAGGTGTACCTAACACACATATTTAAGTAGAAAGAGAAGGTTTAGTATTTTGTACTTTCTGAATGAATACAACAATAAACCTTTCGGTTCTTAAAAAAACCCATAAAGACTTTTTACCCCAAAATAAATGTGAGTAAATGGCTTTTGTTGATTAGTAAAAAACACCTGAATTTGCAAGACAGCTGAAGATATGATGTTCCCAGAAGATGACTTTTATTGTCAACCACAGATCTCTATTTTTATCAACCATAAGTATTCTTTATATATCAGCATCCTTTTAAATAGCTATAAGTTTAAAAATGGACTATAACTAAAGCCAAGGCTGAAAGGACCGTAGATTTTGTGAATTCCACCGAGGCTTACCAAATCAACATGAGTAGCATGTATTTCCTTCAAAATTAGTATAGATTATATTTTAAGATATAATTATAAAAGGAGCAAAGCAATGATACTGAAATAACCAGGTTGTTTTCATGCTACGCTGGGTCATAACAGTACTTTCTTACATAGTACTCATGCTGTCAGAAAGACCCCACATTTTAAAGTATGATTGACCCTTCTTCTTCCCATTCCCTGTGTGCCCAGGTTTCAAACCAGGGCACGTTTTCACATCTTCAACTTCCAGGAATGGTATTAATGTCTGTCATTTCACAGCCACCGTAACAGTATTCGACAACTTCACAGCACTGTCGAAATTTTACAACATAATAATCAATACGAACTACCACATTAGCCAAAGTAGCTAATCTTATATTCCCCACCACCCTGATCTGATTACCCAAATATCAGCTTAGGTCACCTAATGGATCTAGCTTCTTTAAAAATGTTCCAGAAGTTGATGGCTTTGACTAGCTTGAAAGTAACAAGATCCAGATGCCGCCTGTCTACACAGCACTAAACTACACAGGACCCCAAAACAGATTTTTTCAAAAATTCTCTTTATATTTTTCAGGCTCTCATCTTTTCCCTCATCACTACACTTTCTCTCTTTGCCCCAATCTGTCTCTCAATCTCTCTCTCTCTCTGTCACACACACACACACACACACACACACACACACACACACTTCCCATCAGTGTAGTTCATCCAGCATCCTGTCATTAATATAATGTGCACGACATTATTTCCTGCTAGTAATAAGTTAAAAGAAATCTCAATCAGGAAAGCAATTATTCCCTTACTCCATTCATTTTTAGCTAAAGTTTCCTCTCTGAATATACTTCATAGTAAAAAACAAGAACCGAAAAGAAAGCGTGAATTTTGAAACATTTGGAAAAATTTAGCCAAATGAGTAAAAGGGATGGAATGTCCGATATTTTTCATGGAGCCCTTGGGTTTGTTGTTTTTGTTTCTTTGGGGGATGAGAAATGACTATAAATTTCCTCTTTTTAACTTGCCCTTGCTATGCCATTTCCTTGAGGAAGGCAAGCAGCATTCTCTACCCAATCCCCCAAAGAGTTAAAACTCAAGGCACTGGAGCAGGAGGGGCTGGTCTACTTAAGCAGCAGCCACACAAACTAAATGCTCACAAAGGCAAAAAGCAATGTGAGTCGACCTTGGAGGGGCAGGGCGAGTCATAGAGCGACTGAAAAAGAAAGGGAAAAAAGCAACAATTTTTAATATAATTCTGAAAGTCTGTTGCCTGGTCTGGTTTACAAAAAGGCATTGTTTGATGAGACAGAATAAATAAGAGCTAACTACAGCATGAATTACCAAACACTAATCACATCAACGAGTCCAGTGACAGCACAGATCACTCAGGCACGCCTTGTTCACTCTCGGCGTATTTATTTATTAAGAAGACAGAGGAGTCTGGCTAATGGGATACAAAATAGTATCATCGGCAAAGAAATACAATCCATGCATTCAAAGTGGTAACTCTACCAACACCCCCCCCATCAAGTCCAATTTAATGGACAAATTGGAGCATTGATTTCACACCTGAGAGTGCTTCATGTCTGAACTGCAGGATAAAGTTCATGGCTGGCACTGCCCACTGCTTAGTTACGTGGGCTTGCCGCTGGCCCCGTAAGGATCATTTGAGCACACACAGAACGACTCAAGTATTTAACCAGTTCACGTCCAATTATCATCAGTTACATTTCATCCTGTTTCAAGACCGGGCCTCCCGATGGCAGCCAGCACAGAAAAACAGAGCTTCTGAAAGTAAAGAACATCTATTGGAAAGCTCTAAAATTCAGTCTCTAGCGTCTCGATCATCCTCAATATGAAATCGAATATGTAAGACACATACAAACACCACAAAAACATACCCAAACAAACTCTAAGGGACTTGAGTTGGCTGTATTTAACCTTCCCATACCCTTCTTTCCCTCTATGCTCCACAATTAAAAGTTTGAGTTATCCTCACCCTGGCATGTCCTATCCAGTGGGAAAAACCCTTTTAGAGCCACAAACAAAGAACAGCTCACCAGAAAAGCCCCTGAAATTGTATTCTTGTGCCTGATAATCACCGTTACGATCTCCTTTCTAACAACCCTGTCCATCTGCACAGCACTTTACTACGGGCATCAGGAACATTTTCACGTTGCCAAATAACAACAAAGGAACACGAGCACAACTATTATCTCTCCCAAAAGAGAAAACCACAATCCCAGGGATTGCTTTCTTCTTCGAGTCTCCTCTGCCTCATTAACTCCATTGGTATGTTACTCATTTCAAAGAACCAGGAAGAGCTGATGGGGAAGGGGAGGTAAATAATAATCCACATTGCCTGTCTGTTTCCCATCCCGAGTGCAGAAGGATACCGCACTGCTTGCCAGACTGTGGGTCGAGCCATACCTTGGTTTGGAGATAGTGAGGATAGTAGTAAGTGTACTGGGGGTACATTTGTGGCTGATCCAGGCGTTTGCCCATGTAGCTGGAATCTTTATCTCCCGAGGCAGGGAACTGGATGACAGGGTATAGTGCCCCAGGCCGAGCTTCCTCTTAAACCACTATTGCTGACAGTCCCGATGACTGATGAGGCTTCAGAGATCCCTCGTCTTCCACCACTCGCTAGTTCCAACACGGCAAGAATTTAAAAAAGAAACACACTTTAAAAAAAAAAAAAAAAAGGAAAAAAGAAAAAAGGAGGGGTATCGGTAGGGAAAAACAAAAAACAAAAAACAAAAAAACACCCCACACACAACCTCCCAGATTGTGCTTTCCTTCCCCGAGCTGCTAGGGTCCACTTGGGATGAGGCAGTTTGTTCTCTATCAGGCTGTCTGTAGTGATGTCAATTGCCAGCGTTTGTAAAGAGAGAGAGAGAGGGAAAAAAAAAAAAAAATCAAAGTCCTTTTAGCACAACTCCGAATCCTTGCAGATCTGCTTCCTGTCTCCTGTTTGTCTCTTTCCCCACCTTAAAGAAAAAAGGGGGGGGGGGGGTGAAGGAAAGAAAGAAAGAAAGAAAGAAAGATAAAGGAAGAAGAAACAGGAAATAAAGGGGGGAGAAAAGAAAGAAAGAAAAAGAAAAAAAAAAGAAAAAAGAAAAAAAAAACCTTGCACAGCTTAGTTGCTGCTGTCTCCCTCCCAGAGTGACATGGTGTTCGGGGCTCGTCCTGTCCTTTCATTCACTTCCCCTCCTTCCAGCCGGTGGGTGGAACCGAGAGAGCCTCTCCAGGGAGCAGCGTACGCAGTCCAGAAGGCTGCAGTATTTCCTCCAAGAAAAAAAAAAAAAAAAAAAAAAGCCTGCTTCAACCCCTGCTGCAAGCAAAGTTCCGATTCCCTCTGCTGGCTATCTCGAATAGCAAAGCAATTTTTGCAGCAAAGCTGCCGCCGCTGGAACTGAACCTGGGGAACCCAAATGCGGGCAGTGGATTATTTCTTATCCTTCCCTCCATCTACCCCACCACAAGAGCTGCCTTATTTTTTTTTTTCTTGCCAAGTTGTAAGGTAAGCCACACTGCTAAGCAAAACACAGAAGACTATGGGAGGGGAGAGAGGACCAAGAGAGGAAGGAAGAGAGACAAAAGTAAAAGCAGAGGGACAACCCTTGCTGGGTAAAATGGAAAAAAGTGTGTCCCGGATGCTTTCAAAACCTGTTAACATACGAAAGCCAGATGAATCCAAGACCTGGTTCAGAAACTAACCTTATACTTCTCGGAAGACATGGCGGATGCTAAGTATTGAAGAAATTTGAGAGTCTACTCCAGGACTACAATTAGCGAGCCATGCATCATCAAATCACAATGACCAACTTACCACAGCAGAAATGATCATTCTCATCCTTACATTCATTTTGTAAGCATCAAAGGAGGAATCCCGTTAGTTTTACGGGCATATTTATAAATAAAATTACGGGTTCCCTCACTGCCTATCTCTTTATGATTATTTTGATTCATGGATGCTTTAATCACTTTACTGATAACCGTCACAAAAAAAAATCATAATTACTTGGCAGAGTTTTTCCCTACCAATAATAAGTAATATTCTGACATGTCTCTCAGCTATTACATTATAATACAAATTGTTTCAGAGAAAATATATTTCCTTTAAGGGTCCCTTTTCAAGGCAGTCAAGGCTAAAATTAGACATGCCAGCTGTGTTTTGCTGTGAGTGCTCACGCATGCCCAAAGCGTGGGCAGACCAATATTGAGAGCCTCTCCACTTTGTCAAACCAGCTCTGTTCTCCCCAGCCCAGAGTTGCCTTTACAGATAAGAGGTTCCTGGTACAAATCCAGCTTCCTAGTGAAGAAGAACAGAGAATTCCAGCCCAGTGCACAATATGGTGTCCATCCACATTCCAGCCCTGCTACCCCTGAAGGCACTGGCTTGCCCTCAGGGGTCTGGTTATTGGAGGCTGTGTCCATGCATGGCCGTTCCTTGGAGAAAGATAAGGATGGTGGGTAAATAGTTTTATGTTTGACTTTTCACAAGAACAACAACCAGAAAGAAGGAAGGAGAAATGGTGGGAAGGTAAGAGTTAGGAGGCCTGATACTACTGTCATTAAGAGAATTAAATCAACACCACCAACATTGAATTGTGTTCTTCTGGGTCTCACTTGTCCCATCCAGAAAATGGAAGCATTGGCTACTTAGCTGGCTGAAGGCAGTAAACTGTATCAGATACTAAGTCAAAACTACTTTGATTCAAAAATCCTTCAGTGACATCTCATTGCACAGACAATTAAGTCCTGACTCCTTGGAACAGTTTTCATGACACCGGAAAACCCAACTTCATCCTGCAGACTCGGACAGCCAACTCTGCCCCTCACCATCTATACCTGAGTCACTGCGAACTGCTTTTGAAGGGGAATGTGCTCTCTCAGGGCTGTCGTCAGCTCTGCCCCAGAGTGGTCTTGCATCCCCATTCAGTCCACCCTTCAGCTCTCAGCATGGATCTCACCCCTCCCCTCTCTCGGAGTAGCTTTCCCTGAACCCTTGCTTCTCTGCCGCATCTTATATTTGCCCTAATAGATTGCTTATCCTGGGCAACTGCCTCTTTTTTTTTCTTTTTTTTTTAAACATATAATGTATTGTTTGTTTTAGGGGTACAGGTCTGTGATTCATCACTCTTACACAATTCACAGTGCTCACCATAGCACATACCCTCCCCAATGTCCATCCTCCAGCCACCCCATCTCTCCCACTTCCCTCCACTCCAGCAACCCTCAGTTTGTTTCCTGAGATTAAGAGTTTCTTATGGTTCGTCTCCCTCTCTGGTTTCATCTTGTTTCATTTTTCCCTCCCTTCCCTTACGATCCTCTGTCTTATTTCTCAAATTCTTCATATCAGTGAGATCATATGATACTTGTCTTTCTCTCATTAATTTGTTTTGCTTAGCATAATACCCTCTAGCTCCATTCATGTTGTCGCAAATGGCAAGATTTCATTTTTTGATGGCTGTATAATATTCCCCTGTGTGTGTTTGTGTATCACATCTTCTTTATCCATTCATCTATCAATGGATATCTAAGCTCTTTCCACAGTTTGGCTATTGTGGACATTGTTGCTATAAACTTGGGGTACACCTGCCTCTTTGGATCATTACATTTGTATCTTTGGGGTAAATACCCCGTAGCTGAGCAACTGCCTCTTAATTGCATGTTTGTTTTTTCTCTGATGCCCTAAAAGCATCAGGAAAAACAGGAAAGTAGGAAGTCCCATCATTCTCATTCACCTTCATATTTCCAAAAACAGTCATAGAATCTGGCAC
Organism: Mellivora capensis; assembly: GCA_004024625.1. NCBI lineage: Eukaryota > Metazoa > Chordata > Mammalia > Carnivora > Mustelidae > Mellivora > Mellivora capensis. The sequence continues at coordinate 153,763 of PISX010000581.1, forward strand.
AAAATGCGTGCTCTGCAAATGTCTGAAGAATAAGATATCTTACATACCATAAGAATTGTAACCCAACTTACATCCTTCTCTCACTACATTTCAGTACATTTCCAGATGCAAGGGCTAGAGTGATAATAGATCAGAATAATGTCCATCCCTCATAGAATATATATTCTACGGGTGCCTGGGTAGCTCAGTTGTTAAGCGCCTGCCTTCAGCTCAGGTTGTGATCTCAGGGTTCTGGGATTGAGCCCCACATTGGGCTCCCTGCTCAGCGGGAAGCCTGCTTCACCCTCTTCCACTTCCCCCTGCTTGTGTTCCCTCTCTTGCTGTGTGTGTCTCTCTGTCATATAAATAAATAAAATCTTAAAAAGAAAAAAAAAAGAATATGTATTCTAGTGAGGGAGATAAACAGAGAAATAAACAAGTAAATAGGCAATATAAATCAGGTATTACATAGTACTGTTCAGAAATATAAAGCTAAGTAAAGAGAAACAGAGTCACAGGGATTCCACTTTAAATAGGATAGTCAGGAAATGCTCACTGAGAAAGAGCTCTGAGGTTAAAGGAAGGGTGGGAACCACACCCTGGGTGTTGTGTACTATGAGAACACTTCTTGTGAGAAACTTGGCTCCCACCCAAGCTGCCTTTGTTCCAGTTCTGTCTCTGCCAGATCACTCTGCCTCCTTTTCTCATCCATCCAATGTCACTACACACTTCATACAGCCATCATGAGAATTCACCAAGACTAACAGGCAAAGCATTTATAATGCCTTGGAGCATACAGGATCTGCTCAATAAATGTCAGCATGTATCTAGGGGAGTAAGGTCATCTCAGATAGAGAGAATGGTAAGTAAAGAAGGCCTGGCAGCAAGAACATGTCTTTGAAATGTACAAGAAATGGCACAGGGGCTGAAATGGAGCAAAGAGGAGTAAAGACTATCAAACAAGACTGGAGAAGTACCCCAGGCCAGATCATATAAGCCTTAGTGGGAACTTAGTGAGGAAAACTAAATTAATGACAGTTAATAGTACAGTCAGGACTCTATCCAAATATTTTGATTGTAGATCTAGTCATCTTCAACTACAGAATGCTGTCCTCCAAAATGGCTTTTTGAGGTTCCTCAGAATACTAAGACTTACAAGATCAGGATCCTCAGATGCTTCTGGCAATTTTGCCACTATGAACAAAGGATACCAGTATTCTTTTATTAACAATTGGCCTAGCTACTCCTTGGAAGGAAAGGAGCAGTGTCTTATTTACAAATGAAAGGCCAAATAAATAACTCCCCAACCCAAGCTATAGCTCACTTATACGTAAAGTCCCAGCATGTGTTGATGCTTTTGGCAATTTCTACACAAATTGCCACTTTCCAAAATGCTATTCTATTTCATTGGATTATTGCTGTCTTCTTGGCATCAAGTGTCATTAGCTTAAGCACATTCATTGAACATTTAAAGCTTTTCTTAAATAATGCAAAGACAGTTTACCACATGTGAGAATTGTAAAATCTGTGTTTTATTTATTTTTTACTTTTTTTCCTTCAGAGATACCAGTAGCCATCACAATTGGGGAGGCAAGATACTCATGTCAGAAATGGTTTTTATATCATGTCTGCTCTGTTGGAGCAGTAGCGCTTTCCATTTAAATGATCAAGTTAAGGTAGGAGGTAACTAATTTAAGGCACTCTCTAAATCAGAAGCCAGCTGTGTCCCATTTGCCAACTAACAAACAAATTTTGTACAAATCCAAGAGCAGGAAACTGCATCAAAGAGCATGGACTCTTACAGATTCACGTGATTCGCAGCAGGGATGGGAGAGGCACTCATTTAAGACAAGTCCTTGGTTACCAGGGTAGAAACAATGTTTCAGACGTACCATCAAGGGATAGAGAAGTGATAATGCTGAAGTGAGGGCCAATTGCATAGAGACGGAGAGTCTCTTCTGGTTTGCTCTAGACCTATCCACTCAAAGAATAACTGGGTCCTCTCTTTGGGTGATTCATCTTTTAAATGACAAAGATGTAGTCAATAGCAAAAGAAAAGAACAGGAGAGAGAGAAGCAAAATAATAATAATAAGAAGAGTTGTGTTATCTTTAAAAACAAGTATACTATTTTATCTTCAGGACATTCATGACCTTGAATAAATTAAAACAAACAAGTAAAACCAAAATTTGATATTTGTTACCTCTTCATTCAAGTTTGTTAAACCCCCTTCCAACACAGCAGTTGCCAAAGGGTTATTAAAGATAAAAGTTAGGTTTAAAAAAAAAGACAAGATGGTAGATCACAAATTCTGACAGTAAAGTAGTGTTACAAATGTCTTATCTTCTAATGGATACTCATCCACGGTTTAGGAACATATCTGAGATAAACTAGGAGAAAGAGACCACTAGGGATGGTCCAAATTTGAACTATAATTAAATGTAAAATTTTAATGTAGATAAAGACAATAAAATTGGCCTTGGAAGAAAATTTCAAGCTTCAAAGCAAAATTAAAATGGACTATATCTCATGACAGTCAATCAAGTAGAAGAGCAAGAATAATTTAAAACAATGAACATTTTTAACTTCAACAAAGTTTTACTGAGCACTTACTATGTGCCTAAATAACCAAGAATATCAATATAAAAATTATCACCTTTGTCCTCAAGTAGACTTAGCATCTCAGTATCTATCAAACATCAGTCATTCATAAATGACCTAAATGCCTTTCTTCTTATCTGAATACCAAATTTTAATAATAGATATTAAATAATTTTAGGTCGACCTAATTTTTTGAAACACATACTTTATTATAAATCTAAGCAATGATATACATGAAAATCCATGCTTATTTTGCTTTTATTATCTCTTCAAAAATTACTTAACTATCCTCTTGCTCTTTATCACATATTATTCATAGTGCTTAATAATGAGGTAGTCACATACCACTAGGATTACCAAGACTCACATTGAAATTAGGCGTGACCATGTGACTTGCTATGGCCAATAAAATTTGAAGCAGAAGTGACACATGTACAACCTTTTAACCGTTGCTCTTTGATTCACCAGCGCACTCTTCCCTGGTAGAAGCATGTGCTTATACAGAGGAGGCATCTTGGAAGGCTTAGAACAGCTACCTTGAATAGTCACCTGGACCAGCCATTGACTTTTCATGAGCAAGATTAATAAACCTCTGTTGTAATTATGCTAATGAGATTTGGTGACTTACCACAGCATCACCTAGACTGCCCTGACTAATAAGACATTACTCATAGTTTGCTTTTATACTTGTTGATTTCCTTCTTTGAGTATCTCCCCCACTAATATCTAAGCTCAGAAGGGCAAGGAATTTATCTGTTGTCTTCACTGTTATATCTTCAGCACCCAGAACTGGGTAAGATTTAATACACATTTAATAAATGTTTGTTGGATAAATGAGTAAAATGTTCATCTAAAGTCATCTCATTTATCTATCAGTGGTTAAAATGCAATACTTCATGAAGTAGAAGGGAAATGAGGCATGTACTCAAAATGTAGATTATTCTGGGAGGAGAGCATAGTTATACACTACTAAATGTTTAGAGGAGGAGAAGGTTTTAGGTTTTTCTTTACTGAGTATAAGGAGTGGGTACTAGGTTAAGAAAGATACTTAAGAGAAAAAGCTCAAGGAGAAAATAAAATACAGATGGCCTGCTATATACTAGACACTATACTAGAAGTTCATACATGTTTCCTCAGCTAAAACTTACAAGTTCCTAGAAGGTGGGTTGATTCTCCATACTTTACACTTGAGCAAATTAAGAAGGAAAAGGTTTAGCTATCTTATCCAAGCTCATCCATAACATGGTAGAGGAATATTCCTAACTCATGTTTGCATAAAGCCCAACCCCAGATTTTTTTCTTAGCATCATCTGATGGAGATCTGAAATGTTTTATTCCAAAACTGGGTTAAGGTAATCTTTGTGTTTACAACAGAAAACTCACAGTATACATAAAAGTCCTAAATAAGTCAGTGTGTTTTCATAGAAACAGATGGTACGGAACAGAGAGAAAACCGGAAAGAAAGAACATGGCCTTCTATCAAATAGCGTAAACTCTATTTGGACCACAGATGCGATGGTTAATTGTATGTGTCAACTTGGCTAGGCTATAGTGCCCAGTTCTTTGGTCAAACACCCTAGATGTTGCTATGAGGTATTTTTCAAGGTGGTTAATACTTAAATCAGTAGACTATGAGTAAAGCATACTATTCCCATAATGGGGGTGAACCTCATCCAAAAAAGTAAAGGCTCAAGCATGAAGACTGAGATCCTTTAAGAAGGAGGAAATTCTGTCTCTAGACTGCCTAAGGACTCTATACTCGACATCAACTTTTCCTGGGTCTCAAGCCTTGACAACCTGACCTGAAGTTTTGGCATCTGCCAGCCTCCAGTCACATGAGCCAACTCCTTAAAAGTCTCTCTGCATATAAACACATCTTACATGTTGTGTTTCTCTGGAAAACCCTGACAAAAACAGTAAGTTAATAAAATGAAAGGAATGGCAACAATGAAGTTCAGTGCTATAGGCACCCATATGCATTCCTGATAAATATCTATAATGCTTTTTAATAGAGCTTAACAAAATGTATAGCCTTAAAAATCTTCATCTTTGTCACCCAGTAATTTCAGCTCTAGGAGTCTAAAACAGATCACCACTAGATATTTAGGAATAAGTAACTGGGGAACCCTGACTGTCCAACGGTAGTTTGGTTAAATAAATCACAGTGTAGAGTATGATTCAATATAAAAATGATACTTGGGAAACATTTTAACATATGGGAAATGCTCAAGTCGAGTAGCTAATGGAAAAATCAGAATACAACCTTGTATACACAATAGGTTTTCAACTATGAAATAAAAACACATAGACAAAAGAATAGAAGAACTACATCACAGTAACAACAGTGGAAATGCTTCCTCTATGTAGTATTATTGAGGATTTTACATTCTTCTTCTATCTCCCCCCAAAATTTTGGCATTTTTCTAATTGTTTTAAAATGAGTATATATCTCATTATTTGAAATAAATATTATTTTTTAAACAGTTTATAGATAAGTATATTCTTAAGTGTGTTTTTAGCTCATAGGACATTTTTATTTTTTTCCATTTTATTTGATTTTATTTCTTTTCAGTGTTTCAAAATTCATTGTTTATGCACCACACCCAGCGCTCCATGCAATACATGCCCTTCATAATACTCTTAATACTCACAGGACATTTTTAAATACCCTGATATGACAACATCAAAATAAATTATGTTTGCATTTTAGATAGCCATTGCCTTCTTATCTGAATTAGATATCATTTTAAGAAAAGTTCATCTTTCTTTAAAGTCTAGGAGCATGGGGCACCTGGGTGGCTCAGTCATTAAGCATCTGCCCTCAGCTCAGGTCATGATGCCAGAGTCCCAGGATCCACTCCAAAAACAGGCTCCCTGCTTGGTGGGGAGTCTGCTTTTCCCTCTGACCCCCACCCCAATTGTGCTCTCTCTCTCTCAAATAAATAAATACAATCTTTAAAAAATAAATAAATAAATAAAGTCTAGAAGCATAAATTCTATATCCAAAAAATGTCAAAAGTCTGATTTAAAGCCTAAAAACAAATATCCTCATTTAGTGAAAAAAAAAAAAAGAAGCTACCAATGGCAAAGGACATATCTTCATAAGCATTACAGTAAACCTACATGAGTATCTAAAACATTATTTTTTTTTTACCGTCCACTAATTCTGCTTTGGTTTTCTAAGTTCCTCATAAGTTTATTTGTAAACATCAGTTTGCTTATAATATACTGTAAGAACAGGTAATTTGGTGGGGTGGGGGGTCATATCACAAATCCTCCCTGTGTATTTATTTCCATGCAAAGAATTCCACTGCTTGCAGCCCATTGAGCCAACATTGTCCTGATGCAGCTGGCAGACTCCTGTGGCTTTTTTACAAGCACACCTTCTGCCATGACTTGTGCCAACAGTGAACCAGAGCTTTGGAAAACACCAACTAAAAGCCTCAAAGTAGGGAGAGAGGAGTAGCTGCTTTGTCACATGAGAAACACATTTTGCTAAAAGGAATATCATTACTTTGTATCGACCATTCAGCTTCCAGCTGCCAATAGCTATGCAAGTTGGGCCGATATGGCCAGATTTGATTGGCTGTGTTGATTCTTCTCTCTAGAAACATCTGCAGAATCCCAGGCCAAAAGGTTACTACTAATTAGAATCACTATGCTATACACCTGAACTAATATAATATTGTACATCAACTACACTTCAATTAAAAAAAATTTTTAATTAAAAATTTTAAAAAATAAAAAAAAATTTAAAAAGAAGAATCACTGGATAAAATACAAGATACCCAGTTAAACTTGAATTTCAGACAAATGATGAATACATTTTTAATACAAATTATGCCCCAAATATTGCACATGGCATATCCCATGAAATATTTGGGCCATACTTATAAAAAGTACTCAATGCTTGTCTGAGATTTCAATTTACCTGGGTGCTATGTATTTTTTCTTTCCAAAAATTAGCAAACTTAATCCTAATTGATGCACTGGGAAGGTTTAGAAGCCTTTCAGAGGATACAAGAATGGGTAGGAAGTTCAAATTTAATGACAATTAGCAATGCTTAATATTTCCAGTCCTCATTACACTCAAACCAGGTAAACCAAAAATGTCTCCATATTAAGTTTCTTCTTAAGAGAGTTTTACCACAGCGTATCCCTGAAATGAATCCATACAGTGTTCCAGAATCTCTGGTTTTGTTATAATTATAAACTTTTTTTCTTTTTACATGAGGGAATGTTTTAACTTTTTTCTTAAGTTGTTATTCAACACAATAAAGTACCTGTCAAGAATGGAAGATGCCCAGATCCATACCTGATATCAGAAAGCTCCAACTGGGGGGCCTGGGTGGCTCAGTGGGTTAAGCCACTGCCTTTGGGCTCTCTGCTCAGCGGGGAGCCTGCTTCCAATCCCCTCTCTCTGCCTGCCTCTCTGCCTACTTGTGATCTCTCTCTCTCTCTCTCTGTCAAATAAATAAATAAAATCTTAAAAAAAAAAAAAAAGCTCCAACTTAAGAGAACCAGACAAATGCATGGAATACAAGAGAAAAGGAGACCAAGGCAGTCCTCCTGCATCCGTGACCAGTGTGTACAGTGATGGAGAATAAGTGTCTAACAACTTTATAGTAATTTGTCAGAAGAATTTTATGTCTCTTGTCTCCAAGAAATAAAAGTATGGACTTGTATCTTTGAAAATCTGTGCTTCATCTTTCCAGTAGTTGCTATTATACATTACAGAAATATCAGCTAAGGTCAATTAAAAATAAACAAAAACCTGTCCTTCATGACAGATAGTTTGAAAAGTGCTGATCTAGAAAATACACAATTGTCTTATTTCCTTTCATTTCCATTTGCACATTTCTGGTGGTGGAAACGTTGCACTGATGTGTTTTCTGATTGCAATACAAGGAATAATGAAACTCACATGAACTACAAAGGAGAAATTTAGTTCCCTCAAATTTACTTTCCTTCTCTTCCTAACTCACTCTCTTTTCTTTGTCTTTTCCTTACCCTCTAACCTATGTCACCTTCCTGACCTGAAGGACAGAATTGAAGAGTGCCAAACTCAAAGCTGGGAGACATGAGACTTGTTGGTTGGAGACTGACGCTGACCAGATTCCCCAGCCGGAGCCTCACATGTAACATGCAGGTTGTAATGAGGTCATCTAAGGTCCCTTGCTGACTCCGATATTCCATGATGCCAGGAGGCACTTGTTGAACTAAGATGAGACCATGTCTTTTTTAGCCACGGGGATACACGGGCTGGCCCCTGGGGGTGGACGGCAAGGCTCAGGGCAAGAGCACAGGGGCTTTGTGTGACTCCCAGCCATTCCCAGCAGCTGCAGGCTGGGAGGCCCCGACTCCAAAAATAGCCCCACAAATTATGATCTGCCTTCTAGAGATGACATCTCTGTGAACGGTACTAAATCACGGCCATACACTTAGCTTGGCATTGTTGCCAGTGCCTCGAAAACAGCTCCATCCCTGGAAGTCTGGCTGAGCCACCCATCCCACCGAGGGGCTTTCAGTATTCTGAATGTTTATGCTTATTATGGAGTCAGGAAACATAATGATTCGTTTTTCTTTAAGGAAGTTTATGACCGAAGGTAATGGGGGGAACATAAATGCACTGACTGTTTACTGAGACTCATAAATGCTAAGAACACAAACAAATAATTGTCTCTTGGAGATTTGTTCTTGTAGTGTAGAATCTTCATTCTTAGCAATTTAACTACTGAAAGTTTACCCACCTTGAGGAGAATTATTTAGTGGGAAATAAAACTTAGCACCTATTTTACTCCCTCCTCCAACAACTTTCATCCTCTCAGAAAACCGTCTTTCACATAAAATGTGCAGAAGATAGCTTGTTATATAGGGCTAGTAAAACTAAGAGGTAATTAGTACAAGCTAAACCTCTAAATAATAATGTCAAGTTTTAACATTTGCTGAGCTCTGCATCAACATTAACTATTAACTTCTCTGTTCTTCTCTGTGAGAGATAAACTTTGTTACCCACAAATTACCAAGAAAGAAAGAAAAAATGAAAAACAAAGTAAAGAAATCGGTTCTGGCCAATTAGTTTAAAAAAAAAAAAAAAGGTAAAGCTCAGGTCAGAATTTAACAAGTACAAGCAAATACTTACACCTGTTCAGAGTTAAGAATAACGGTCACTTACAACAATCATCTCAGGACACCTTCCCGGAGGATCCGGCATTACAAGGCAGAAGACACCAGCGTGAAGTCCCTGGAAATTTTTGACTCCTGATCTCCTACCTTGACTGCCGTGATGGCAGGTACGTGTGTGTGCTCGGTGGAGAGGGACAGAGATGCTGCAAGTAGCTCAGTGTGTACGTGGCCTGCCTGTAGCTTCCTCCCGCCCCCCACAATGGACCGCTGCGCTCAGTTCATCAGTTAACCTTGCCTTTCCCCCGCTCACCAGGGCCCATACTGTCAGGTTCCCCAGCATGTCGTCTCTTGGCAAGCCAACAGAGGTAAAAGTGAACCACTCCCACAAAGGAAAAGACAATGGTAATAATAATAATGCTGAATAAGACCCCTTACCAGCTCATCTCTTTTCCTTCCCCTCCACATCCAGTGGGAAGGAGAATCAAGAGCTTGTCAGGATGGGCTGCATGGAATCAAACAGTCCCTTGCATAGACTCCCATCCAACCACGGTCTGGGGTCAGATGCCCCTTCTTCCTCTCTCTCTGACAAGTGGGTGAGGAGCTTGTGTCAATACTTGGGTTCACACTGGTTTGAAGATTAGGACAGTGTCTTCTCTTCCCTCTTGGGAGAAAGGCACACATGTTACCAGGGAGAGGGAAACAGGCAGGGACCACCGCAGTAACGTGGACCTGTGGATCCCATGGTGCAGACAAGGGTAAAGGTTGCTGTCCAGGTCCGGCTTATTTATTTTTGCTGAAAACTTCAAAAATGAGATTCCTGGTAAAGAAACACTATTGTGTCAAGGTCCCTAGAAAAATCATACAGTGTTATTCCATAAGGTCTTAATGGGAGGATCTATCCATTCTGACCAGGGATAAATGTATTAGATTCAATATGTTTGGTTTGGGAAATCTCTTTTTGTCAAATCCAGGATAACCAATTGTCCATTATACCATGTCCTTTCTGAAAGAAGCTGATGTGGAAATACTTAACCACCCCATCCATAAACATTTCTTTCCTCCCAGAGCAGAAAAAGGCTGATCCTTTCAAGGCCTAATGTTATTCATTTTCCAGTGAAGGGATATGATTTTTATACCAGGTCCCGTTTTCCCGTAGAATTTTTTAAGTGCCTGCCTTTTAAATGACTCCTAGAACTAAGATCCTGACCACTTGCCCTTGTTAAATATCTGGTGATCCTTTTCCCCAACAGATGGGAAGGGCCTCCTGATATGCCCCTGGCCTCATTTCAATTTGGGTAATTGCATTCTGTCGACTTGAAATTTCCCCGCCAGTTTAATCTGCCTGGGATATGATGCTTCGTTCTCGGTCCTGAACTGCCTGGCATGCCGTTGGAGGCTGGGGAACAGCTGGTGCCTTCTACCCCAAAAGTGGACGCCTTTTCACGGCAGGTGCAAAGGTTTTCATCGGCCGAATGCAAATTCCAACCTGGGAATAAGCCTCATGGTTGCTTTTTAAATTTTTTTCAATGAACATAGCTTCCACGAAACCAAAAATATAAAAGCATCCAAAGCATAACTATGAATGGGAAAGAAAATACACTTTCACTAAAACCAGCCTATTGTGTGATCATTTTGCACTCCATGAATCTTATAATGGTTCTAGATTTGAATGTTGACAATGAGAATAAATAATTCACATAAAGCAGACAATCATGCCTCTTCTGAAAGAAAGAATTTTATACACACATACACGCACACACCGGGGCACATGGATATGTGCACACATCAGTATATGTAGCGTGTGTGTGGGTGTGTGTGTGCACGTGCGCACCTCCCAACTTTTACCTCCCCCTTGAGAGTCCCTTTTAGTTGGGAATAAAAACAGCTTTCCTCACAAAACATCACCACGTTAGACATTCTATGCATATCTCATTTGAGTAGTTAAGACATTTCATTGTAATGAGCTTATCTCCTGTAACAAACTGCCATCTTTTTTTTTTAAGATTTTATTTATTTATTTGACAGAGAGAGATCACAAGTAGGCAGAGAGGCAGGCAGAGAGAGAGGAGGAAGCAGGCTCCCTGCCGAGCAGAGAGCCCGATGCAGGACTCAATCCCAGGACCCTGAGATCATGACCTGAGCCAAAGGCAGAGGCTTAACCCACTGAGCTACCCAGGCGCCCAACAAACTGGAATCTTAAAAGGTATCCTATCCATTCTCTTTCCCTAGCATCTAGAACTAATAGGTACTTAATAAAGGAATTAAAATATAGACTACATAGGGCAAACCTAATGAGTCTTAAGCTCTAAGCCCCCAAATGCTATGTAAGGATTGCAAGTCAAGGTGTATTTTGTTAAGGTCTTCCTGGACAAAACCCCAGGAACTGGTGGCCCGAAGTTACATCCCTTTGACCGCCTGAGCTCTGGGGAAGAGTTTCGTGCGAGCACAGGCTCACCTTGCGAGTGCCCAGTACCATCTCTCAGAGGTGGCTGCCAGTGGTGATGGGTGCTGGGCAGTCACAACCTGCAGGTTCAGGTGAGGGCACCAAGCCAGTACCAGACCAGCGGAGAACAGGAGCAAGTAGAGAAATACTCCTGCCTCCCAGCCTTCAGGCAGCCAATTCTAGAAGTCCTTCCATATCTTCTCAGGATTTCTCTGTAAAACTGAACCCCACCGACCAACTTTAGCTTTCTTTTCTTTTTCTGAAATCGTTTTGGCAGTGACCTTGATAACACACCCTTATATTGGACTTTTCTCCTTCCCCTCTCCCCACTCTCTCACTCCTGCTTCAGGGAATCAAGTCTCAAATGGACTCTCTGCCCCCTTGCCTCAGGCTCTGAATTTGGGGGAACCCAGACTCTAATGACTTAGGACATCATCACCACGACACTGAAAGTCACACCAGCAGACCATCCACATGAGAACATACAGAGTACCTACCCCCCACCCTTTATATTCTTTCCCTAACACAGAACAGATAAGCAGTACACCCACCAAGCCCACCCTGATTACATAGGCTGACAGATTATATGGTATGTTTATGGCAGGAAAATGGGGGAGAACTAAGATTGTGCCTTGATGTGTATTCTAACATACGAAACATTTCAGCTTTAAATACCCTACTTTACCAATGACTCAGGAGTCATTACCAGAGTCTCATAATCAGTAGGATAGTCCAGATTCTGCCTCATTTTAGCCTCGGCAGGTCACCATAAATTAGCTTAGAGGCCCCAAGCCTCTGTATGACTCAAGCTGACTTGAATTCTAATTTGTACTATGCAGCAATCTTGGCAATGCCATTTGCATGCTTAAGTCTTATGCTGTCTTGGCTCTTGGGAAAAAAACATATCTCCAGCGGCACCCATCTCTGCCATCCTTGTTTAGTGTAGATCATCAATGGGTAGTGTCCGAGGTGTAGATCCTTCAGTAGCCTCTTTTTCCTCTGGTATCTTTTAAAAATGTAAGAAACCTTACTAGAAGCCTCAGCCCCCAACAGTCTGCTCCTCACGTTTCATTAGACAAAATGGATCACATGAAATTTCCTAACACATTCACTGGTGAGGGAGATGGAACTGTAATGATTGGCTCACCTCCCTCTGAGTTTAGGGGAAAGATCATTCACTCCAAGCCAATGGTGGTATAAGGCTAGAGAACTGAGTGTGAGAATGGCTGGAGAACGGAGTGTAGACCAGACCCGGAATCCTCCTGAAAAGAAAAGGGGACTTAAAGGGAATCAAATTCAGGAAAGCAAGATGCAATTGTCTTCAACATAAATTAAACTTGTTTTGTTATCTTCTCACCTACATGATCACACTCTTTTCTCTGATAATCATTGTCCTTCCTTAATTCACCACCTAGGCACTCCTTTTTAATCAAATTTTTGCTGGTTATCCATGAATCTCCAAAAGTTAACTGAAAAAAATTAACATCACAATGATAATGAGCTTAAGGTCTTACTCCCCTTGGGGGCATTTCTGTTCTAAAAGGGAGTTCCTGAAGATACAAACATCTTCAAGATCTATAAGAACAAAGTAATAATAATGGTGGGAGGTCAGGCAAGAAAGGATTCAGGACCCAGTGTGATCCTCCTACCACCTTGCTCATTCCACTGTGCTCCCCTGCTCACTGCTACACCCACACTGGCCTCCCTGCTGTCCCTCCAAGAGACCTGCATACTCACACCTGGGAGACTTTGCACTAGACTTCCCTCTGCCTGAAGCAAGCTTTCTCTAGATAGCCATAAGACTTAATTCCTTGCTTCCTATAGCTCTCTTGCACTTATCCCACCTTATTAGAAAGGTTTTTCTTGATCCTCTGATATAACATAGTACCTTCACTTCATTCTTTATCCTATCACCCTACTTTCTACATATTCGGTAGAAATGGTATGCATGGTTTACTGTCATGTAACATGGTATGCATATGTTTACTGTCTTTCCCCTAAGTAGATAGTAAATTCCACGAGACTAGAATTTATGTTTTATTCACTGTTGGTTCCTCTGAGCCTAGAACAGTGCCTTAAAAACATATGCATTCCACTGCTAAACATTGATTAACCTGGATCACACCTGAAGTCAAGTGGGACCTTATGCTGTGCAGGCATCTTTCTCTGTCATAACCCTTGATGCCCATAGTAAGTCTAAGAAGGTCATATTTTCCTTCTTTCACCTACTTTCCTCTAGAGAAGGCCTTCATTTTCCAGGATGAGCTGTGTATATCTTGAAATCTAAACAGTATCTATTTTTCTAATATGAAATAAGAGGCAAGTCCCAACTTAAGACACACCATATAACTTGCAATACTATCTAATTAATAAAATGTGTTTCAATTCTGATTAAAATTTATTTTGCATGCCAGAAACAGTCATAAAAACCTACCTCAAAGCCACGAGGAAATAAGGTAATATAATTATTCAACAGTGACTTAAGAAGTAAATTACCATATGACTTGGAGCTTTTTTCTGAAGCTGTAGTTGAGACAGACAGACACAACACACACACACTCACACACACACACACACACACACACACACACACATTGTTTCAGAGACTTCCGAGAAAAATGGTGACATGAATACGTGGACATAATCACTCACATGAAACTATGAAAACATCTATACTGAGCTCAGAGGAGGACACACTAGGAACCATACATTTGTACTAGAAAACATGCATGACTTCTGGTTGTTGTGGTATAAATATGCCAGATGGAAAAGAAGGCGACCATACCACAGTCACAGGGAAGTGAGAGAACAACCTATCTGGGATAAGTATGAAAGATGTTCCAGCAGAACCTAGCTAACACTCACTGTCTGTGTGGAGACAGCGGTGGTAGCGCGTGTCTGAACCCCGAAGCATCTCCAGGAAGACTGAGATGGCAGACACCTTCGTGAGCAGCCTGGCTAGGCCTGTGTTACATGAGCGTAGCCTAGTCAGGGTAAGAGAGGGATCAGCATACTTTGGCCTCAGGATTTGACCTCAGAACAACGGTACCCTTGCCTGAAAAGGAACAGAGCCCTGACCAGCTAACTCTTGGCTTCCTCACCAGACTGGCGGGATAAACTCTTCAGCAAATCTCCTGGGAGAAGGGGCTCTGCAGTGAAGATGAAAGCAGAGCAAACATAAGCGGGCCCCTTCCCTGAAAGAGTTCTGCAGACCCCCCCCTGCCACCACACCCCGACAGCACCCAACCCAATTCTCAATTCTGGGTATCGGGTTGTATATTCTATTTGTGGAATGCTACATAACTTTCGCTTTAAATATCATATTCTCAACTAAAATTTAAGGATGTGGAATATCCTTATGTCATGATATATGTACTAAGTGAAAAAAATGTACACACTAGTCAGTGGTATTGGATTACAACTTCAAAATATTTCATACAGATAGCACACACAGAAATCGATACAAAAGTACTAGAAAGATAGACTCCATTATGGTCACAACAACAACAATAGAAACCTGAAGTTATTTTTATTCTTCTTTCTATTTTACATGTTATGGGGAAAGAAATTTAATTGGCCCCCCATTCCAAATATATCCAGAACCTAAACACTGTCCATCACTGCTAGCGCCCTGGTCAGACCCACCACCATTCTACACCCGGATTAGTGCCTTAGCCTCCCAATAGGCCTCCTGGCCTCCATTCTCACAGTATATTCTCTACACAGTAGCTAGAGTAAGCTTTTTAAAATGTGAGTCAGGGACTCAGTCAGTTAAGCATCTGCTTTCGGCTCAGGTCATGATCCCGGAGTCCTCGAATCAAGTCCCACACTGGGCTCCCTGCTCAGTGGGGAGTCTGCTTCTCCACCTGCCTACTGCTCTTTCTCTCTCTCTCTGACAAATAAATAAATAAAATCTTTAAAAAAAAAAAAAAGTGAGTCAGAGTTCTGCTCAAAGCTCTCTGGTGGCTACAAAGCACGCTCCTTTCTTAAGCCTCTCCATCACTTGACAGATTTCTCCTGCTATTGTGCTTGTACGGACTTCAGTAAGATGAGGCGGGCTTTTTTTCCAGTCCTCAGACTTGCCAAACATTCTCTTCTCTTTGCACAGGCTGTTCCTGCAGCCTAGAACAGTCCCCCTTTCAATGGCACCATCTTCAAGTCCTTAATGCCTCCATCCCAAGCAGCCCAGCCATTGCCCTAAACACTCCAATTCCCCCTCTGTGGCCACCAAGATTCCCTTCCTGGGGCCACACAGCACAGCTGGGGGACTAAGACTCTCATAAAACAGAATGTCCGTCATGCCCGCTGACACCTGTGCAATGGGAAGACCGCACTAGCTGCACGAGGGTAGAAATGTCTGGTCATTACGGCTCTCACCTCCGTTCCAAGAACAACGCTGGCACGCGGTGCCTGCTACTACATGAATGAATCATAGGGTAATGGGAACAGGAGCGATTTTTATTTTCTTCTGTAAATGATCTCTATTTTCCCTATTATTTCTACAACCAGAAAAAGAAATCACTAAAAAGAAAAACATGTCCCACTGCTCATTTCATCTCTCTTGCTCTTCACCTGGAAAATACATTTCTTCTGGATTCGAATCGAAGAACAACTAAAGAAGGAGATCCATTTAAACTACTGTTGAATCAAACACCCAGTAAAACATCTCTAAGCTCTGCAGTTATTTCCATGGGTTTCCCCCACTCCCTCTGATTTTGGTGTAGTTCCTGATCAGTCACGATGGTAGGAGATGACCCAATTTCATAACATCTGAAGCTATTCCATTTTTCTATGATAAGATTCCATCATGGGCCAAGTCGAATGGTCCAGCAGAGAGATGCTCTTACATTCTCTTAAAAGGTTATCCTTTGGGCTTTCTTTTAAGATATTGTTTCTTAGGAGAAAAATTGAAGCTTATATCTAAGGACAAACTATATGATGAAACTTTTTCTCTGTTACCAGTCCTCCTGTCTTCTCACATGGAAGAAACCGTTCCGAGGACTCGGACTTTCAGCTCTAAAAATCTTTTTTTTTTTTTTTCAGCTCTAAAAATCTTAATAACTGTAAGTGAACTTGAATTTATCTTTAAATCTGCTTTTCGGTATTTTTTAAAATAAGGTATGAACCAATTGAAAATTTTGATAATTTGTAAAATATCTCAGAGCTGACTCTCTGACAGTGGTAGATAAAACCAGGCCCACAAACAAAAACGATAAATGAGATTCATCCTTTACCACTCTTCACTTTATTTAACACTGCAGCAATTTCCTCTGGAATAAACAATTCAAAATTGAGTAAAGGCATACCAACCATAGAGGAGAAAATGAGTCTGGTCAACAGAGATTTGGGACCTACCTTTAATCCTTTAATAATGGTCCAGAAAATAATTTATCTCTTGCTGTTATTTTGTATCTGGCAATTCAACCAAAGACATCATTCTGTCCTCAGCAGGGATAGTCATTTTTACCCTAGCCTCTGTGGATCACTTTATATAATTTATATGGTTTTTAATTTTGGTAATAGCAACTAGCTGACTAAGGCAATAAGCCCTTTTTAACACAGACTAAATAAAGAAATCTCTCATATTTCAATTAACTAACTGAACCAAATCATAATGAGTATGACTGTTTCATTTCATTTGGCTGTTGCTCAAAGAATGTTCACTTAAAAGAAAGTTTGTTAATATTTATAATGTTCACACTAATATTACAAGTAATATTATAACGTTCATACTAATATTAGAAAATTAGAAAAACACCAATCTGCGACAGAATGGCCATTACACCAACCAAAGATCTTGTTTTTATTGAATTAATGGTGTTGTCCTTGGCTTTTTACCTCTAGAAATGTAGCAGGTGCCAGGGAATCAATGGGCAGGGATGAAAGATGGTGTGTCATACAAAAGAATACATGAGTGTCCCCATTTATTTAAAAATCTTTTGATATTTTCAGTACTCTCGCTAGTTTTATGCTTTATGCTGCAGATTTTTAAAATTACGCAGGTGGTAACATTATTTCCAATATCACATATACCATCCTGGCAAATCATAGTAGTCTCTGAATAACTATTGATAAATGTAATTAATCGTTTCTTAGGTCACATAATGATTATGTATGAGAACATCATAGATTGTCCTCGATTAGATGTAAGTTTCAAAATGTGTATGTAGATTCGGCAAAAGTCCATCGCTATGATCAACTTACAAGTACATACAATTCTTACAAACACTAGTATGTACTATATTATTTTAAAGTTAGTAATAACCATTTTAAATAACCCATCATAAAATTAATTTCTGAGAGATTAAACTTACTAATAATCTAATATTGTGAAATTCTAAGTATAAACTTCTTCCTACTTGTCATTTGGCCATCAGTATTCATAAATTTCCAAATTTCATGCACACTTTTTTTTTAAATTTTCATTTCCGCATCTCTGAGAGCAGGTTGTATAGTATAATGGATAATATGAAAATTCTGCATTCTAGTGTAGTAGGAAGCATTTTGTTCTCCTTCCTAGTTGGAGCGATAGAACATAAAATGATGATGTGATTTCTGATCACTGCTTCTTGAAGCCAACAAAATATAGGAATAGACATAGTTTCCCTGGCCCACTAACTAGATTTGTTGTATGATATTACACCTGGCTCAAAGTTGGTTAAATATACTTCAGGACAGACCACTGAAGGGCCCATGCTCACACACAGGAGGTACTTAGCACTTGGCTTGGCAAAAAGCAAGCTCTCAACAAACGAGACCGACTGCCTTCTTTGATATGAAATAGGTATGTGTAGCGGATGCAGAAGCTGCCCCTGCTGATCTCCTTTACTGAGCTTCTGTTCCCACGCCCTTCTGATTTTTGGAGGCACGCCTTTAGCCTAAAGGACCCACTCTACCCAGAGTGGCCTGGGAGGTTACAACTATCTGCCTCCCGGGGAGAGAGGTGGTGGCTTCAGACCAGAGGTAGAAAAGCCCAGCACCTTTTGCGGAAAGGCAGGCAACGCGCATGCTCCAGAGCTTCCTCTGGGATAAAGCAAACCCGGACTTCAGAAACCACACCTTTGCCTAACTCATCCCTTACCCTGCTCAGCTTCCCTGACTCAAAAGTTTCTTCATGAGAGCACTCCTTCAATAAACTACTTAACACAAGAATCACAAGTTCTTCTTGTAGACAACCCTACCTGAGAGTAGGTTTCCTTGGGTTTCCGCTGGGTGTGGTATTTCTACCGGTTTTTACAGGGCACTGGGCCAGCATCATCATGTGAAAACAACCAGTTGAACCTGGGGAAGTACGTAGGGATTTACACGTCTGCCCTCAGGGTCTCAGAGGGGAAACAGATACGGAAATAAACAATCACAAATTAGTAAAATGCACATATATGAAAGGTGCTATAGAAATACAGAAGAAAGAGTGAATAATGCTGCCTGGGAATTCACTGAAAGCTACATCGAGAGCGTGAGATTTGGGTTCAGTCATGAAGACATGAAAGTGGCTGGGATCTGCTCGGGTAGTCAGAGAGGGGAAGGCTGAATTAGTGTTTACTGAGGTTTGAGAAAGCATGTTGTGTTCACAAACTTGCAAGTAGGGCGGGGGGGCAGGGAATCAGCTGCAAGCTGGCACAAGGCGAATGTGTATATATGTAGATATACACTGCATAGAATTACATGCAATTCGTGATCAATTACATGGTAGAGAACCAGAGAAACTTAAGTAGGAAAATGACATCGTTACATTTCTTTAAACTTTTTAAAATCAATTACTTATGTAAAATACACATAAGAAAAAAACTCAAAAGGGACCACAAGATATAAACATTGAGGTTAATAAAGAAGATTCTAGCAGCAACTGGAAGACCAGTTGAAAGGTGGGAGGTGGAAAGGAGCCAGAAACTCCAGAGACTAGGAGGATGCAGGCTCCGGAGGAACTGATCTGTAATTATGTCTAGTCATACACTCAGATGTGTGTTGGGGTCGTTCGGTTTCTTGCACTTAGTAGGTAAGCAAGCACATACCCAGACCCCCTACACCGTGCAGGGTAAGTCAGAGAGTATGGAACTCCATGTGAGAAAAGCAAGGATAAATTCTCAGTCATCTGTCAGGCCCTATTACCAGCAACAGGGTCCCTTTGTGAAAAAAAGACATTTGTCTCTCCAGTGGGGAGAATGCTCTGTAAGACCATTCCCATACAGTTGAGATCTTGCATCTTTTGCTTATTTTAAAGGGACTTTTATTCTTTGATTTCTCTGTAAATCATTATTATGCTTCTGACACGCACCCAGCAATCTGTTACAATATCCCAGCAATGAAGCGATAAGGGTATAAACTAAGTCAGTGATCTATGGAAGGAGAACGGAGTGGGGCACTGAAAGATTTATTTGGTAAAAATAAAATAAATGCAAACTGGCTATCCTTTGGAAGTAAGATAGGTTAAAGTAGAAAATACCTATTTATGCCACTTTAAAAATTCTCATGCTTAGAGATGCCTGAGTGTTAGCACACTAAAATAATACTGAATAGTCTGTTGTTTGTTAAACCACAAAAGTGTATCAGTTCACAAAACTCAATTCAAGAGAGGCAGATAAGGAAAAAGGAAATAGAGACATAAACAAAACCTATCTACCTAAACCATAAAAGTAAGATATGAACGTTTAGCTAGATCTGTAAGCTAAGAAAACAAACAAAAAAGGTGTTATTTTTCCTTTACAAGATTTCATCATTAAACTACAGGTGTGTTAAGGACAGCCAAGAATCACAGCTGCATGGCACTGATGCTACTCTCCTCTTCTCTAGGAGAAGCCACTATGCCACTGCAGTGAGGAAATAAGGTCCAAGCCCAGCCGATGGCTAAGCACAGTCAGGTATCCAATGACCCATGCCCTCTTGCCAAAAATTAGCAGGTCCAGCTGTGAGTTGTATCTTCCTGAGAAGGAGGGATGCAAAAGGAAGCAAGATATCCTTCCTTTGAGTGCAGGGATGTGCCTGGCAATGCTTCCACTCCTGAATGACATGAGAGTAGACAGATCCCCTTTACAGAGCTGGAACACCCATCCTCTAGCTTGTGTGTGAGTGCACGTCACCTGCTAGAGGGTCACAGTTGCCTTGCCTCCAGATAATTACCCATAGTCCCCACTTCCAAGAGAGAAGTATTTTCTAATATGACTTGGGGTCCAGAGTCCCCAAAGATCAGGACAGAGCTGACTGTTTTCACCAGAGAGCAGCACATCCTTGCTTGACTCACTTCCCTTCCCTATCCTGCTTCCCTCACTTCCTTAATTTATTTATTTTCCCCCTATTTGTTTCCTGAAAAGAACTCTGATAGTAAATCACTTGAGCCCAAATCTCTCCCTCAATGTCTGCTTTTAGGAAGCCTGACCTAAAATAAAAGGGTTCAAAACAATATGGCTGGTTTAAAATTTTAAAAATTGGCAACTGAGATTCTTAGCAAAAAAGAGGAAAAAAGGGCGCCTGGGTGGCTCAGTGGGTTGAGCCGCTGCCTTCGGCTCAGGTCGTGATCTTAGGGTCCTGGGATCGAGTCCCGCATCGGGCTCTCTGCTCAGCAGGGAGCCTGCTTCCCTCTCTCTCTGCCTGCCTCTCTGTCTACTGTGATCTCTCTCTGTCAAATAAATAAATAAAATCTTAAAAAAAAAAAAGAGGAAAAAAAAAAAAACCCAAGAGGAAGAACACTGTCCAGTGATAGTACTTGTAATCCTAACTTGTAATCCTAACAATACTGGCAAAAAAAGAGAAGAGATGCTTATATTTTATTAGGTCTCAAGATAACATGATGGTCCAACAGAGAGGAGTTATGTAGTAATTATCCGTGACAACGGCAACATCACATCAACAAGGCAGAGGCTAACAATTACATGTTGTTTTCCTCTGGAAGCTTATTGACGGTAATACAACACTTGTACCACATCGTTCCATTTGTATGCCATGAAGTACATGACCTTGAAAAATAGTTGCTTAATCGTTCTGATCCTCAGTTTCCCTATCAGCAAGATACGTTTAAAATGCCTTCCTCCTGTAATCATCATGAATATTAAATGAGAGGTTCCTGCAAAGCAATTAGCATAACACTTGGCTCTCTCCAAATATTAATTTCCTTCCACTTTTCTACCGTGTCACCATCAATTAATATTTCTTTTTAACGGACTGGCTGTATTGTACCCTAATCAACACTAAGATTTAATCTAAGTTTATTCTTTGATCATTGTTCAAGGTGATGTGATTAGTATGAGGGACTATTTCCCATGCTTCTGAAAACAAAATATGGGAAACTGAGGGGATTAGTTTATTTACTGTTCAGAATATTAGTGTTTTTGCTTGCCCGGCACCCGCCTCTCTCTCTTTTTCTCTTGTTTATTTGTTTGTTTATTATGTGCCACGTATGGTGGTGGTGGCATGTTCATTTTTCCCCGAGGAAGCCCCTCTGTATTTCTAAATATTTATTAAAGACATTCTCCTACCCACTGGAGGGCTGGGCATCTGGCTCAACTGAACCTGGCAGACTCGTTTCCCAAAACTGTCTGTCTTGAGTGACCTCAGGATGGAAAACGATGGCCATTTCTTCCCCATCACGGCGATGCCCTAAACCGAGTCCTCATTAGTTCCTGCTCCTCCATCTCTCTAATTCAGCTCTTCCTTGAGAGGGCTTCGATTTCACAATCTACTTATCATTTCAATAAATCGCTTTTACTGCTGTTACCCAGAGATAGCCTCTGTTGGCTGCCACCATATGAACCCTATAAACAGTGATTTTTAAATAAAAAATGCGATAATTTCAAAGAAATCTTTAAAGATGGACTTAAGACTCTACATTCTAAAGTGGGATACTCTAAAGTAGAGGAAAAGGAAAAGAACATTCTCAGTTTTACTTGAGGGGATGAATATCATGGTTATTCATAAAAATATATGTTTTATATATAGGATCATTTCCCAGTTCTGATGCCAATGGATGATATATCTTAATTAAATATTTTTTACATTAGAAATATATTACACATGTCAATAATTTCAGAGAACCCTTGGCGCCACTTTCATATTTATGTATTTTAAAACATGTGCCCCTTTTCAAACTAACAATTAACATATTAGCAGATTTAGTATCCCTACCTTTCAAGTTGAAAGTGTAACTACTCATGATATTATCAAATCCTAAAGAAATTGTGGAAGAACAGAAGAATATCCCAGAACTTCTGATTACAGATGAGTCCCTACAAAACTAACAATGCACTATACCATACAGTATGTTCTGATACCTATTGTAAATCCGCCAAATGGGAATGAATAGGGGGGCAGCAGACCTGAGCCGCACCAGGATGATTCTCACAGTTCTGAGGAGCATTCCTTCTAGACATACCCTCCATCCGCCTCACACCTATCACCAACTTGCCGTACCACCACTAGACTCCATGCAAGCACGCTTAGACTAGGTGGGCAGAGAAGACACCAGGGTCTCTATGAAACTCTCAGCAAGGCACCTCCAGATCCAGGGAAATGTAGGCCCGGGAATTCCGGAGATGGAGTGCAGGTTCCCAGGGTGCTATGACATTCTCAGGATGGCTCACTTTAGTGTTTCGCCACTTAGAGCTCCAAGTTCTCCTCCCCAGCCCCTATGTTATTCTGTCTCTCTCAGGGCAACTGCTTCAGATCAAGTTTGTGCCTTTGCAAACGTACGCATTGTTGAACAGACATTTATTGCTTGGTGGCGACGTGTAAGTCTCCCAGCTGGACTCAGAGAACCAGCGGTGAGCAAAACTGACGAAACCCCCACTTTTATATTTGGGTGCGAGTGACTGGGATGGGCAAGAAGCAGGTAAAGCAGATGAATTTGACCACTCCGGACACCCATAAGCACTACGAAGAAAATAAGTAAGGTGAGTAGATTGAGAGAGGCCATTGAGTAGTGACAGAGAATGGTTAAATTTAGTTTTGGTGATTAGGAAGAGCCTTTCAGGGGAGGTGACCCTCTTGTCCTATGACTGTGTCAAAGAACAATAGGAATGGACTTAAATGAGAAGAGCAGAGACCACCAAAATATACCCACAATGCAATGGTTATATTATAAGGCATGTGTCCCACTGGCCCATATCCATCTGAAACACAGGATACCCAGGATATCTTACTTTTTAAAAAAAGAGCTCAAATCATCTTGAATGCCACACATTTTATCTCACTTGTGGTGTGCTTTGTAAACACAAAAGATAAAATGACTTGGCTACCTGAATGCTTTGTTCCTTGAGAAGAAATCATTCTCTTTTTTTTCCCCCTCTGGCATATTGATTACTCATTAATCCAGCAAAACAAAGGATTAATTAATCTCCATGGTTCAATGAAGAATAAATTAGCACAGTTTAAAGTGGGCCTGATTCAATATTACAAATTGGAGGAAATGTTCCACACACTCTCTCTCCATTCACTTTTCCAAACCTAATCTCCGGAGAATGGCACTGGAAGACTGAATTTAGTTTGCATGATATTTTGTATTCTGCCTCCTTCTTCAGAATTCAGTCCCTTGAAATACTCATTGCTTTCCCCAAACCCCACTTTAAGTATTTCCAAACACAGAAAGAGCACCACTTTTTAAAAGTGTTTTAGACATATCACTTATCTGAAACAACCTTTCCCTTTGTAGAAAACAATTTGAATAGCCAGTTTTTCAAAACTGAAAATAATACAGCAGCCACATACATTCAGGCATTTACATAATTGTCCGATTATTTCTCCCGGCACATGAAAAAGATTCATACATATCATCATATTCAGCCAGAATGCTTCCATAAACTACAAAACATGTGTAGGTGCAGTCTCTCTGAGCATCCTTGGAAAGGGGAAAAAAAAAAAAAAAGAAATGCTGTGTTTTCTAAAGTCATTTTTTTGGTTCTAAATTGAGTTTTTTCAGAACTATAAAAGAAATCCGATGTTGGAGTCTCAGAATGCATTAAGGGGTAGGATCTACACTTGTAAAGAAAATACTGCTATTTGAAATGTCAATATCTAGGGTAGGATATCCTTCTCAGTGCCCACTCCCCATTTCTTTTGTTGCAATTCTATCAGTTTAAAGGAACTGTGTGTATCAGGAGTTAGCCTCCAGATTCTTCCCCAGAATTCTTACAAAGAAGAAACATTTAAAAGAGTAGGGAAAAGAAAAGCTAAAGAGTAGCCTTGGTCTCCTATAAGCTTATCTTGATTGTTAGATAGTCTAAGACAATGATTTCATTTTCTGTTTTTCTCTTTGATGAGGGACGATCAACAATTTTCAAGTATGGATTTTAAAATAATAAATGAAAAACCAGCCCTTTTCTGTAAAAATTTTTTTAAAAAATCATATCAGGTACTAAATCTTGGTTATTCAGTATTTATTTCTATAGTGTAGTATCAACATAGTATATATAGTGTCAAGAGGAAACCATCTACTGTCTAGGTAAAGTACATGGTGTGTGCTAAAACCATAGGGTTGAAAAAGTTCAGGACTGGGGATGAATGTACATGATTTCTCATTCAGACTGTCCCTCCCAAATTCCTCCATTCCCTAGAGGTCAGCCTCATCACCTGGAGAAGGAGAGGTTACACCAGATGGACTAAAAGGTCATGGCCAACTCAACAACTCTATGACTCAGTAACTCAGCTGACTATTCCTGATGGCATAGTTAAAATGACATTGGCTCTAGATCCTATATTGAGAAACTGGGTACCCTTGGCAAGATCCAGCTTTCAAGGAGCCAAGCTGGCAATGAGACTTGAGAAAGGCAAGTGGAAGCTATGCTGTTGCTGGCAAAGAGCCACGTATTGTTCCCATCCAAGAGGCCCCAGATCATCCCACACCAAGCACACAGTTGCAGTGACTGGGAAACCAATATTTACTTAGGAGAATCTTTAAAAGGAAGGCAAGCACTTCACTAGCATACTATCCTACCTGCATCTTTGTTCTCAGATGGACCTGGGATCAGAACAGTTGTTAAAGACTGGCCCAGATCCTAGGAAGGCTTCTGAAAGTCTCAGTCTCCACATCCATAAAATGGACAGTGAAAAACCATACTCCCTTCTTTCAGTTTTTGTGAAGATCAGATAATATAGTGGTTGCAAAGCACTTAGTACAATACCTCTTACTATTTTTTTGCAGTTTTTATAAACCTCTCTGACCTTGAGACAGAAAAGAATCGGCATGGAGGCTCACCCACACCATGTTTTAGAAACACTAAAATCATTCCAACAGCTAGTCAAAAGAATTTCTCAGTAGGCAACAATTTACTTCCCCAAAGTTAAATCCCAGTGTTTTGTTTTATTAAAACAAGCAAAACAAAGGTAATAATGCTCTATTTCTGCTTTTAGCTGAACATTTGTATGAATGTAATTATAGTTGTGCTCCATAAATCTGACAGCCATTTTCAAACTCGATTGGTAGATTTTATGCAAGTGTATGCTCCACACATTTTTTTCACACTGTTTCAGTTACAAATGAGATATAAATACACCAGCATGAAACTTTAGAGAACCACTTGGAGACCCGCAGAACACCAAAAACAACTTCAATATACAGACTACAAACCCGGAATACCCACAACCTTGATGTTTGCCATTGGTCATGCTGGGCAGGCAAGCCTTTGCTTTCTGATCTAATCAACTTCAGAATGATTGTGAAGCCAACAGCTGTGTCAGAGCAATTGGAAAAATAGATTCAGAACAAAGGGGAAGACCCATATCTCTAGGACATCTCCCTCTGGAACACAGGCTAACCTTCAATGGAATGTATAAATATTTCATTCACTATTTTGTACTACATTCCTCCCATGATTTATAGGTCCAACCCACTACTTTTTAAAGTACGTTAATGTACCCTTTCAACAGTTGCCTCCCCTAACTGCCCTCTTCCTTTACTTAATGAGCGTAGGGGGATTAGAACCCTAAGGAGCATCTCTGCCAGTTTCGTGTAACTTCACAGGGTACCAAACTATAAACTCCTTTATTTTCATTTTGAAGAAGTGTACCTTTCCTCCAGACAGCTGCTATCCGAGATGTTTTCTGTTTTGTGTTTTCTTTCATGTATGATATTCGAGGAGGATCAGGGTGGTCTCTGAAGAAAATGGCATGAGGAGGTACTGAGATATTGCACTTCCTAATCCTATGACATGAAGGGGGCAGGGAGAGAAATAGAGAAATAGAGAGATGGGTACACAGAGGAAGAGTGGGAAGAGGAGAACTGGTGTGACGGTACTAGAAAGAGTTGGAGGTCCACAAGCTGGCTCGCTAATCCTTTCACAATCTCACAGTTGGACCAGTGTCTTCAAGGATGTAGAATTGACAGGATCAACATGGCCTCCTTCAACTGCTGACTTCTGTCTCTCCAAATTGCAAGAAATTCCAGAGTTCAAGTGGATTGGGATCAATGCCACTTATGATTAAGCATGATTTGGTGATTTTCACTTTCTAATAGTGACCACGCTTAAAAAATTTAGAAAGACGTGGGCCAGAATGCTACTTGGTAGCTTCCAAGTCAGGAACCACAGGATTTAAAATATATTATTTACATGTTTTAATAATAAGGTAACTATGATTTTTACTAACCTCCAGACAGTTGAAATAGCTAAAAAGTTAAAACAAGGGGTCAACTGTTCACCCAGGAAAAAAGCACAATAAATACATTATTTTTTTTTTTTTTCTGTTACCAGCTCTTTTGGATACTCTCAGGTGTTCCTAATTCCCTAAATATACTGGAGCTTAACTGATAAAGGACAAATGCTGCAAATAGGTTTTTATTTTTCTCATTCAATGACAGGTTCATGCTCAGGCAGGGACCTATCAGTTTGCCTTCATTCCAATCTTGTCCCACCCCCCCTTCCCCACCCACCTTCACCCCATTAGAGAAAGGGGATCTGGTACACAAATTGTGTTTCCCCAGTTCCCAGGTCTGCTAGCTTCTGTCTGGGCTCGATCTGGCCAGAGAATAGATAGCAAGGAGAAGGAAAACGCAGGTTATTCCCTTCTTCTCCTCTGTCTGTTTCCTGCAGCTCTGTAAGTTTCCAGAAGATGGACAATAGGGGCACCTGGGTGGCTCAGTTGGTTAAGCATCTGCCTTTAGCTGAGGTCATGATCCTAGGAATCATTGCACCCCATGTTGGGCTCCCTGCTCAGTGGGGAGCCTGTTTCTCTCTCTCCTCTGCCACTCTCCCTGCTTGTGCTCTCTCGCTCTGTCAAATAAATAAATAAAATCTTAAAAAAAA
This sequence comes from Mellivora capensis, assembly GCA_004024625.1. Classification (NCBI taxonomy): domain Eukaryota; kingdom Metazoa; phylum Chordata; class Mammalia; order Carnivora; family Mustelidae; genus Mellivora; species Mellivora capensis. The sequence goes on from PISX010000581.1 coordinate 181,134, forward strand.
AAGATGGACAATAAAAAATGTAAAATAACAGATGATAATGAGTGAAATACAGAGAAGGAAGGCTAGATGATATGAGGGTGAGAAACTGAGCACTACTTTAGTTTGGAGAGTTACAGAAAGCCTCACAGGAGAGATGCCATTTGAACTGAGATGTGAAGGACAAGAAGGAACCAGCTATGTCACAAAGAAGAGAAAGAGCACTCTAGGTAGAGACAGAGAAACTTGGACAGGAAGGAGTTTAGAATAGTGGAACAACAGAGAGGCAAAAAAGGAAAAGCTCAGAAGAATAAGCAGAGGTCAGGAAAGAAGATAAGAAGGCTGGTGATGGAGGTAGGAATGTGAATTTTATTTTTCAAAGTAAGTTTATATGCCTTCAGAGAGTTATAAGCAGGACTAGGGAGCATGATTTAATTTATAGTTTTAGAAAATTACTATGACAGCTTTTGGGGAGTGGATAATGGGAGGGTGGGGGTGGAAGCTTCCAGATGAGTCACCTCTATTGCCAGGGCACCTTTGATGGTGGAGGTCAGGCTACGGTGGTAGCAGTAGATGAGGAGGGAGTGTAACCACTGTCAGAAGGGAGAGCAGATAGGACTGTTGATGAACAGAATGTCAGGGTAAGGATAAGAACGGAGAATGAAGGATAACTGTGATTTTTTTTTTGGTTGAGCAACTAGATGGATACTTAGACCAAAAATAATTCTCGATCATATTTCTGTCATCTTGCTCGAGTTAACGTTCTTCTCTCGAGAAGTATTCATACATAAATATAAACCTGATATTTGTTTCATTCCCCAACATTTTATTTTGAAAACTTTTAAGCCTTTGAAAATATTACAAGGACAGTACTATAAACACCCACAGGTTCCTTTACCTATATTCGCCAGTGTCAATATTTTGCTACATCTACTTACATCACTTTCTCTTTCTATATCCCCCCACACAGTTTCGCTAAAACATTTTTTAAAAAGTAGCAGACATGATACTTCCCCTCCTGATTTCTCAGGACATATCTTCAAAGAACAAGGACATTCTCCTGTAGAGCTGTTCTATTTTCATTCCCAAGAATTTTTACTTTAATGTGATCTATTATCTAATATACAAACTCTCTTCATATATCCCCAACTGTTCCCCACAAAATTGCTTCTTATGGCCCTTGTAGCACACTCCTCCTCCCCTCAAAAATCTGATATCCAATAAGGAATCATTCATTCCTCATGTCACTGTTGTCTCCTTAATCTAAAATAGACTGATCATTTTTTTTTTTAGTTTTATGATCTTGATTTTTTTTTTTTTGAACAGTCCAAACCAGCTAAAATGCTCCTCAATGGAAATTTGTCTGATTGATTCCTCAGGATTAAAGACAAACTTTATTTGGTGGGATTATTGATGAAGTATAGTTGGAAGGCAGGCAGGCAGGGTCTTGGGACCCCTGCCCTAAGAGGAAACCACCCTTAAAAGGTTTTTATGCCATCCTGGAAGGGTTATCTATCTATCACCCAAATGATAGGTAGATGAAAAGTCCTGATTGGATGACAGGTAAAGAGAGGGTTAATCAGATTAAAACAGTCCACCCACAAGCCCATATAAACCCCCAGACTTAGAAACTCCAGGGGCAACCCTCTCGGGTCCCCTCCCTCCTTGGCAGCTTTGTACTATATCACTTTGCTGTCGCTCAATAAACCTTTCTCTGTGGTCCACCACTCTGTCTGCTCTACCTCTTCATTCTTTGAAGTGATGTGACCAAGAACCATGGGCACCAATGGAGAAGAAAATCCTGTAACGTTACTACAGAAACGATATTGTGCCCTTCCTAGTGTATCAGCCAGGAGGCACATGCTATTACTTGGATCCAAAGATGGGTCAGATAAGTTTGATCCCTTGATTAGGATGGCGTCTTTTTGGTTTTAACCAATACAATCTTAATAGCCTTGCCACCTGTTACAATCCTTAACCAACTCATGAAATTAGATTCTCTTTGATATTTAAAATATGAGAACATCCACTGCACAGAATGTGCATAAAAATATCCACTCCCCTGAAGCTGGGTAGCTTTCTGGAAATACAGGGGAACTAGTAACAGCAATAGTGAAAGAAGATGAGTGTGTCACTCATCTTAAGCAAGCAGCCGTAGCTAGTTTCTATTATCGATAACTTTTGGGAGAAAAGTTAGAACATAGTATGAATAGAAAATGATATACAGATCTATATTTAAACGATCACAGAAAGTGGTTCTTCCCAGCATTGTGCCAATCATTTGCTTGCAGTAAGTGCCAAAAACCAAATCTGTAAAAGTCATATGTGAATATTTATGCCAAACAATATGCTGGATATTCTTTCACTCGTTCTCACAATTAGTCCTCAGGAAAAACCTTGTTTTTCTTGTAAATGTAATGAAGATTCAGAAAGGTTTTCTGAGTTTCAGTAATTCAAATTTTCAAATTCAAGTCTCAAAATTCTCAATTCTCAAAGTTAATATGTGTCAATTTACCATTTGAATCTATACCAGTGTTACTTGAAAGTTCATGCACTATCCAGCCAGACTTTGAAGTTTCATACTTCATGCTTTTAGAGTCGTCATACTTTTCCTTGATTATAATCATAAGAAGGAATGGGAACAAATTAAGAAATAAATTAGAGTACTCACTTTGTTTTCATCTCCTCCTTTAAGGAAAAATGGGAAAAGAAGTAGATATTTCTTCCTTTTTTCTTATCAACTATCATAACTTATGGAAAAATAATTTTAAAAATAATAAAAATAAATAATAATCACCTTATGGAAAATAATAATAAATAAATAAGAAATTAAAAATAAATATGGGAAAAATAAATAAAATCATAAACTATCATACCTTATGGAAAAAAATAAATTCCAGTGAGAACAGGAAATATAACACTGTGGTTAAAAAAAAACTCAATATAAGTTAAAGTGAAGTTATATAATGAATGTGAGTATTCCTTTTTTTTTTTTTAAGATTTTATTTATTTGAGAGAGAGAGTACACAAGTAGGAGGGGAGCGTCAAAGGAAAGGGAGAAGCAGACACCCCACTGAGCAGGGAGTCTGATACCTGCGGGGTCCCAGGACCCTGGATAATACAACTGTTACTTTTAAAGAATTTTGATAATACTTTCTGCGAAATTCTTCCATATAAAATTTAACTTGTGGAAGCAATCTTTGATGGCTGGTTGGTATTATTAAACTCATTTAAAGGCTTGGCAGTGTATATTTAAATCCAAAGATATCAATTGATTTATGGTGAATACGGTCTATGGAAAATTGGTCCATATGATTGAGGGCAATGGAAAAATTGGCAGGAAGAGCAGATACACATTCTTTGCAATTACTACAACAGAACCGTAGGTCACTTAGTGTGTATGATAACAGTAACTGTTGAGTGGTCGATAGCAAAATACTGAGAGGAAGCGGGATTGAAGAAGATATGGCTCCTATCCTTAAGTGGCCTATAATCTATTTAGCCCTTATTTTTTTGATCTGGGAATAATAGCAGGAAATAGTTCGACCAAGTTTCCTTCAGCACATTTTGCTGAGCCTGAAAGTTCCTTCAATTTGTCATGTCACTTCGTTTCTTTAATCATCCTCCATTTTTGTAGAAAGTATGCCTTTTAAGCAATTTTTTACATTGTTATGATTGTTCAATTTTATTATTAGCTATTGTTAATCTCTTACTGTGCCTACTTTATTTTTAAAAATTAATTTATTTATTTATTAACATATAAAGTATTATTTGTTTCAGGGGTACATGATTCATCAGGGTTCTATGATTCATCAGCCTTACACTATTCACAGCACTCACTATAGTTAAACAAATTTTTAAGCAAGTGGTAAAAGCAAAAGCCTTGGAATAAATAAATAAGAGGAATAAATATTTGGCGCAATCAGTTTTTTAATATTACTTTTTAACATGTCAAGAATATTATGACCTCATGATTAATGCAACAATAACCAGCTTTAGGCAAAGAAAAAAAAAATTGACCCTCAGACTTCAAGTTTCCTCACCTTTCAATTTCAGGAAGTTATCTGCTTGACAGTCCTTTGATTTTGCTTATTTTGACTGTTTTATCTTCCTCAAAGCATAAGGATCAGTAAATAGATTAAATGTTTATAAAATATTAAGTATTTAATTTTAAAATACAGAAGTTTTCCCTCAAGGGTCTGTAATTCTTTAAAATGTTGGTTCTCCAGTTATCATAATATCTCATCTGATAAGCAAAAGGCCAGGGGTTTTGATATTCAAGAAGTATAAAACTCAGGTTTGCAGAACATTTGAATAAAACTCCCCAGAGTGACATAATGGGAATGACAGCATGAGAGAGTAAGGGACAAAGGCAGAGAAAAAAGAATGCATTCCTGAATTTCCTTTCATTCTGAACTTCTAGTTACTGAGATGCCACTCTTCTTATCCCCTTATAAATATTACTACCAATTGAAAAAATAAATAAATACAAGAACATTGAGTGGACATCTTTCAAGAAAAGATATTTGGATTTGGCTCTGAAATTATCTAGCTCTATGAATTTGGGAAAAAAACCTCGGGTACCCTATACGCCTCTCTAAATGAGGGGCTTGAACTAACCCCTTCCCAGCTCAAGATTTCACATCCCCATGATTGAAGTTCACAGACGTATTTTTCTAATAGCCCATTGCACAAGGGACTGGCTAGAGAATATCTCTATGATCTAAGAGAGAATGTAAGATTTTCCACCACAGCTTTAATTTTCATAAAAATAGATTGCTTTTCTATATGTTTATTTCTTAACGTGTGTGTGTACCTTTATATGGAAAAAACCCTTCCATCTCATGTCCTGCAATAAAGTTAATTTGGACATAAGACTATTGGCAAATGGGGCACCTGTGTGGCTCAGATGGTTAAACATCTGCCTTCATACAGCTCAGGTCAGGATCCCGGGGTCTTGGAATGGAGCCTCAGGTTAGGCTCCTGGCTCAGTGGGGAGCCTGCTTCTCCCCTCTGCCCCTCCCTCTGCTCATTCTCTCTGTGTGTTTCTCACTCCCTCAAATGAATAAATATACATAGAGAGAGACAGAGAGAGAGAGAGACCATTGGCAAATGACTCTTAGACCCTAAAATTCCCAGTCAACAGGCTGAGCTAGCTCACCTCAAGTTTCTCATTAAACTGTCAATAATATGAAGAAACATTTGTGAATTTGGATTTTTGCTCCCCACTTACAGTGCTGTGTTGGGATTTTACTGACATGTTTAAGTCCCTGTGTGTTTAATAATCTCAGCAAATATAAAGTCAAAGGGGGCTGTTTCCCACCTTGTGGTTTACAATGTGCTCTGTCCTAAGTGTAAATTTTGAGCGGTCAGTGGAGGGAACTGGAGAACGGTTGCTATTTCAATGATTCCATTGGACTTTCTGAATGTCTTCACATACTTTCCACTGCAGGAATATTTCCTGATCAATGGTTTCACACCTACGGGACACTGGCCCCAGAGTCCCAAGAGAGCCATCCCTGAGAAGCCCTTAAAGATATTCAGATGGCATATTCAGACGGCAGGAGTCAATTCTAACCCCCACCCGTTGGAAATTCTCACAGACACAATGCAAAGGGGCCCTCTAAAACAATTCCCCATCCTAGTTCCTTTCTCAGCATTTTCACAGACAGGAGTTTTTTCTCTCCCCAGTTGAACAAGAAAGAACAAAAGTAGATTCCCCAAAGGAGGGATCACTCGTACTAAGTTGCTTTATGTAGGTCACCTCTGATGTGTTCTCGGTAGCATTTCAACTGCTAAATTTCACATGTCAGGCTTTCAGTTCTGATGCTTCTGCACATAAATTCCATTGCTTTCAAAAAGAATAATTGTTTGAATTCCCTGTTGGAATACTGAGGGATAGACCCTGTATGTTCGACAGATGTTCAATACGGAATCAGTTTTATCAGCACGGTACAAAATGCGAGAATATTTGACACTCGGTGTCTCTGTATATGTATGTTTTCATATGTTAAGAGGAAGAAAACCTTTCCCATTAAACAAGTGTCTAATTTAAAGGCAGTAACTACATGTAGTTTATCATTTATAATTTTATAAAAAATATAATTTTCTTATAATTTTATTATTGATTATATTTCTTTATTATTTTATTATAATTTTGTTATTTGTCTATTTTTAAAAAATTAGAATTTATAATCACATAGATTATAAATGTACGCCCTTTGTGGTTGCCAGCCTCTCACATGCGAGGCCAGTGTTCCTAACTTTTTCCCTTCCCCAGATTTCAGTCTTACAAATATTGCTTGACAAGAGCTCTTGCCCTCCTCCCTACTCCAACTGTCACTGCTTTGGTTCAAGCCTTTGGCAAGCCATTCTTCACCTCCAGCCCTGGGAGCCATCCACGACTATCAGGTGTTTCTAAAAAAATAGATCTTGCAATTCACCTCTGCCTAAGAACCTTTTCTGTTTCCTCACTACCTTTGGAAAAAAAAAAAAATTCAGACACCCTAACATGGCCTTCCAAACCTCTGATAGTCTGTTGCCAATTTATTTACTCAGTCTCATTCATTTGGGTGTTTATTCAATCATCCAGCAAGAGAATGAAGGTGCCTGGCTAAAATTTTAGATGCCCCACTAAGATGTGAGCTCCACAAGGAGATGGGCTCTGTAGCTAATGTTTTTGTTTTGTTTTGTTTTGTTTTAAAGATTTTATTTATTTACTTGACAGAGAGACAGAGATCACAAGTAGGCAGAGAGGCAGGCAGAGAGAGAGAGAGAGAGAGGAGGAAGCAGGCTCCCTGCCAAGCAGAGAGCCGGATGTGCGGCTAGATCCCAGGACCCTGGGATCATGACTCGAGCCAAAGGCAGATGATAACCCACTGAGCCACCCAGGCTCCCTGTAGCTAATGTTTATTAAACATCTAGAACAGGCATCAGGTAGATGCCTAACATTTTTTTTTTTCCCAAATGTAAATTCAGCAATACTTGCTGAGTACTTTTTTATGTGCCACATAGAGACCTGGTATTGGGAATCCAGCAATGAAAGTCCTTATGTCTATTTTTAAGGAATTGGCCAGGTAAATTGACATTTATAATGAATTCGGTGTGAAAATGAATCTGATCTCTGTAGTGATTAGTACTTAGGCAGCAGAGGCATAGTTCACTGATCTCTATATCTTTCTTCTGCAAACCAAGGATTTATTTAATGTTTACTAAATAAATCTAAGAACAAAATTAGGGCAGAATGTCTGAAGGTTGTGATGGGCAAATAATGGCCCCCCAAAGATGTCCAGATCCTAACTCTAGGAACCTGTGAATATGTTGCATTACGTGACAAAGGCAACACATTTGCAGATGTGATTAAGATTAAGCCCCTGGAGTTGGGGAGATTATACTAGATTATCCAGGTGAGACCAATGTAATCACATCAACCTTTAAAAGTGGAAGAAGAAGAAAAAAGAGACAGAAACACTGAGAACAACTCGACAGGCATTGCCAGCTTTGAAGATGGAGCAAGAGAAACAAGAGTCACGGAATGTGAAGGTCTCTAGAAGCCTTGACAGCTCACAGTTGACGGTCAACAAGAAAATAGGGCCGTCAGTCCTATGACTACAAGGAACTGATTTCTGCCTACAACCCAAGTGATGAAATGGAGCCTCCAGGAAAGAATGCAGACCTGCCAATTCTTTTATTTTAACCTGGTAAGATGCTTGTCTGTCTTCTGACCCCACAGAACTGCAAGATAATAATAAATTTGTGTTCTTTTAAGCCATTAAGTTTGCGACAATTTGCTATGGTAGCAAATAGAAAAACCCACACGGTACTTACTATGGTCTTGAAAGACTGGCCAAAGTGAACTTCTGCCACGGGTTCCCATGACCAAAAAGAAAATGAGTATCCTCAACATTACAACAGGAAAGTCTCAACATATTCTTACAAAGAACACCTACAGAAAGAAAACTGGCTACAATTCCAGATAAAGCAAAAGGATTTTTTTTTTTTTCAGAAGCAGAATTTAGGTAAAAATCATTTTGCAAAATGATGATGGCTAATTGGATCATCAGAATTAGTTTTCAGACTTCACACTGTAGTATGAAAAAGCTATACACATGTAGTCTTTGGAATATGTCTTCAGATTTTATGCCCTTGAAAACTAACTTTGATATTAGGAAGAATTTTTAGTTACAGCCCTCCTCTCTGTGCAGGAAGTCCCGGGGAAGAAACCACAAACAATGGTCCAAGCATGGCCCTTTGAAAGGAAGGAAGCATAAGGGAATAAATTGAAAAGGCAATTTTCTTTAGCCACGAAAGAACAAGTTGGCATAAGGCTGTCACTTACATCCATGTAGATGGCCCAGCACACAGTGGGGAGGTTGTGGCTAACACTCAGGCCACACTCTGCTCACAGAGTCATGTGCTCTCAAATGGGGCAGTGACCTCTCACAGCAAGGACCGCTTGGGGCAATGCCTTCATACTGAACAGATGATGCCTGGCACAATGCTGGAAGGTGATGAGGGAACAGAAGGCTAGCTGAGGACAAAGCAGAAGGTGACACCCTGCAACCTTCCTCCCACCCCTCACTCCTCGGTGAGACATATGTGACATTCTTCCAGGAATCTCCCATCTCATGTTAAATACCTTGCTAGAAGGGAAAAACAACCTTAACCTGACAATGGCAAGGTCCTCTTTAGCATATGAAAATTCTATTGAAATCTCCCTTTTCCTTACCTCCCCAACCCCATGGTATATAACCTGCCACCCCCTCACAATCCTGGGGCAGCAGCTCTTTCTGCCCATGGGTTCTGTCCCCGTGCTTTAATAAACCACCATTTTGCACCAAAGATGTCTCAAGAATTCTTTCTTGGTCATCAGCTCTGGACCTCACCCCACCGAACCTCACTTATATTCTAAAACTTCGTCAAAGGTATCCTTAACAAAGCCTACCATGAGAAAAGCATCCTTGTAGCTTGCCTGCCGGGAATTCCTCCAAAAGGGGTGGTGGTTTCTAATTCTTACACTGCTGTCACCTGTGTGAACAGTGGCTCGGGCTCAGCCTAATTCTGGGAATATGTGTCCACTTTTTATGTTATTTTAGCCAGATTTTTTTTAAAAAGAGGCTAAGATCTGGGTTTGCAAGCATTATAGGAGCAACAGAAAGTGGTGTCTGTGTCCCACTCACAAAAACCTATGGAGGTTATAAGCCCCGGTCCCTGAAAGAAACAAAAGACAGTTTGGGGAGCTTTAGGCACCCACTCTGGTGCATACTACAACTCATGCTCAAACTAGATGTGAAAATAAAAAATTCACCCAGAGCCATTCCCCTCCTCTAACTGCGGACTCCCCTCCACAACCTCCCTGCTTTGGTCTCTCTGTTCAGTGCTTTCAGTGAGTCCTTCTATTTTGCCCAGAGCTTCTATTTGTTATCTATAGAAAGCTTGGCCTAATCTGAGTTACTCTTGTTACTGGAAGCAAAACTCAGCCCTAGCTTTACTTCTGTCAAATGTGTCCAGATGTCACGGGCTTGTCCCAGAAATGCTGATCATGAGCCGTACTATCATACACTCCCGTTTTCCTCAGAGGGTTCGGATTTAAGACTTCGTCCTGGCATGCCATTTGAGTGAGCATTTGTACTTGACGGAAGTATTCTGCCATCAGCAACATAAAAATGTAGTCACCCTACTACCCATAAGACATATTAGCAAGACCCTCGTATCTCCTGGAAGACAAATCAAGACCAAGAAGGACTCCAGAGATTGGGAGAAAACTTTGCTTGCATACTTATCTACCTTTTACCCAACAGAGAACATTCTGTTTGAAGACACCCTGGGGACAGTAACCTATTTCTATGTTAATTATGATAATACTCTGCCTAAGCACTCTTTTGTTGAAATTTAATCCCATTTTCTCTCATCTGATAGCTTGATAGCTTGTTCCTTTCTTACTTAAAATTACCCTTTATCTACTTCAGGAGAATTAGGAAATCACCTCTTAGCCAAGGCTTCCAGGCTGAGCACCCCAATTCCTCATTCTCCAATCACAAGTACTATTTACCTTCCTTTCAATCATTTGATTTGCCGTCCTTCACTCTGAACAGCATTCCAAACTGCTTTTTGAAAATAGAAGCTGGGGGCACCTGGGTGGCTCAGTGGGTTAAAGCCTCTGCCTTCGGCTCAGGTCATGATCCCGGGGTCCTGGGATCGAGCCCCACATCGGGCTCTCTGCTCGGCAGGGAGCCTGCTTCTCTCTCTCTCTCTCTCTCTCTCTCTCTGCCTAATTGTGATCTCTGTCTGTCAGATAAGTGAATAAACTCTTTAAAAAAAAAAAAAAAAGAAAAAGAAAATAGAAGCTGGGCCCCATGACTCAAGGATCCCATTCATAGGTCCCTACTCAAGAAAAAACTAGCGCCTGTGCCCATACAAAGATTGTGACAAGAATGTTCTTAGAAGCCTTAATCCCAGGATCTGTCAACAGAAGAAAACGGAGAGACAGTTTGGAAGATATCCAGACCATGAATACTGCTGCAAAGTTATGAAAATGAAAAACAAATACTAAAGGAAAAAAGAACATAGATGAAACTCAGAAACATGCTGAGTGAAAGAAGTGAGACTCCAAAGAATGCATTCCACGTGACTCTACTTCCATGAAGTTTTAAGAACAGTGAAAACTAATCTAGGAATAGAAGGACACATGATTATCCCTAAATGTGCATATGTATATGTGAGGCCATCTGTTTTGGACTGGAAAAGGGATTTGGGAACTTCTCTGGGAAGTTGGAAATGATCCATATCTTGGTACCCAAGGTGGCAACATGGGTGCATATTCAAAAGTTCATCAACTTGTGTACATATATATAAAGTTGTGCTTTTATAGACTTAAAATGAAAAACACATGAAAGGGAGAATATGCCATGCCAAAATTTGTTACTTTCGCATGTGGTTTATTTTGAGCTGGAGACAATCAGGACCCAGCCGATTAATGAACAACTTTTACCTCTCCCTTAACTCCCTAAAAGAATTTATATAGAGGACCTGGCCCAGAAAAACAGCTATTCCCAGAGAGATACCTTTTTTATCTGAAGGACCTATCTGCACGATGGGGCCAACTTCTTTTTTTTTTTTTTTTAATATTTTATTTATTTGACAGAGAGAGGTCACAAGCAGGCAGAGAGGCAGGCAGAGAGAGACGGGAGGAGGCAGGCTCCCTGCCGAGCAGAGAGCCCGATGCGGGGCTCAATCCCAGGACCCTGAGATCATGACCTGAGCCGAAGGCAGAGGCCTAACCCACTGAGCCACCCAGGCGCCCCCGGGGCCAACTTCTAATTACCCAATAGCTGCTCTTCTTACTTTCCTGTGAATGACCCTTCTCACTTTTGAAGCTCACCCCTACTTCATTCCTTAGCTCAGGGTATATAAGCCCCAACTGCCCAACTTTCCCTGGGGTCTCCCATCTTTGGGCTCTCCACATGTGTGAAATTAAATTTGTTTTTCTGCTATGAATCTGCCTTATGTCAATTCAAGTAGCTGAACAGCCAAAGAAGGGAAAGTTTTTAGGCCCTTACACATACTTACGTATACACACAAAAACACACACCTGCAGATGCACATGCAGATGCGTGTGTGTGTGTGTGTGTGTGTGTGTGTAAGAATCAAAGCCAAATATTGCTTTACAAAGAAAGCCTTCAGTGATGAAAGGCACCCAAAATTCTGCCGAATAAACTGAACAGATCGACTTCCTAACAGAATGGACACAGAAAGAAAAAGCTTCAGGGACTTCTTGTAAAAATAAGGATTGTTGTATAGCAGATAGAGGAAAACACCAGCAAGACACTCCCAGGTGGGACTGTCTGTCTGATGGGAGAATGCTGTCCACAGATGCTTCATGTTCTCTCTGAGGTGACTTCACAAGTCATCAAAAAAACAGGAATTAAATGTTCTAATTTGACCAAGTTCAGTATCTCCGGGCCCCTGACCAGAAATACCAGGTTGTAGAGGTTATTAAAAACACTGTCAAAAGAGGAAGGGCTCTAAGGTGGGACAGCCACAAAAGTGTGTCAATCCCATATTTCTGCCCACCTGTGACCCCATGAAAAGCTGTTAACCTCTGAGGTGTCCTGTTGCCTCATCAGGAAAATGGGATCATCTGCAGGACGTCATAACATTCTCTGAGAAATAGGTGAAATAATATATAGAAAGGGCTTGGTAAAATGTTTGTAGAGAAGAAAAACTGGTAATACCTTAAAACTTTTGTCTGAATAGATTCTCTGGAAGGATCATAGTGTTCATTATGTCTTACTGATTTGATAAGCACTCTCGGGGAACATCCTGGATTCCACAAAAATCATTGCTATCCCAGCACTATGCTGCTGGTTAGAACATCATTCTGACAGGAATATGGGGGCTGGATGGAGCCCCACAGGAGTCAGTCGATTTCAATTTGGCCCATGGTCAGTGGCCAAGTCTTTAGCTCAAGCCAACCCTCTGTTAATTCTAGTATCTGGCCACAAGTAAGAACAGATGTGGGCACATGAAAGGACCACTACAAATCTATCAATCAAGACCACAGAAACGACTCAAGCTATGACCTGTTCACCACGGGTCAGTTATACTGCCATTCATAAAGAAGAGAATTTCTGGTGCCCAGGAAAATCTCCAGAGACTCTAGAAAGGGCTGGTGGGAAAACTTGGATAAGGAAAGGAATAGCTCAGGACAGTATCTGGATGGCAGAACAAAGCTGCTGCTTTTCATTCTCTCCCACCTCCCCCCAGCTTCCCCAAAATTGAGGCATCTGGCCAGTGACCAATAAGAGAAATGCTTGTAATTGCTGATAATACAAAACTCATTTGCATAGCTTCCCATCTGTTGGAGACAGTATCATTGTGGCTGTGTATCCTGTATGCATCTGTGACAGACAGGAATAATGAGAAAATTGGTGTGTCTACTGAGCCGCTATGGGTATGCTCTACCGAGAGGCCATGATTTCTCTCTACTGCCTTCGCTCCCTGAACCAGAGACCTCGGGTCTTTTTTCCCCCAAGAATTACAATATTTTTTCCCAACATTTTGGAGGTCATATTTTCTAACCCAAAAGTTTTCACAAAGCATCCACTCAGGGGCTTTCAATACTTTCTTCCATAAAACCCTCGATGGGGAAAATACTTCAAGAGAAAAAAATCCCTAGACAAGAAAGTTGGGAAAATGAAGTCTACACTAATTTATACTATTTATATCCACATGTGCTAGGACTCAGTCCTGTGGTTTAAATAATACCTATAAGTTGATGGCTTCTAAATTTCTCATCCACAGCCCAGACCACCCCCCAAATTCCAGACTTAAATGATAATAGTGATAATAGGTAAAGGTATGTAGTGATTAATATATTTAGTTTTAGGGCGCCTGGGTGGCTCAGTGGGTTAAGCCTCTGCCTTTGGCTCAGGTCATGATCTCAGGGTCCTGGGATCGAGCCCTGCATCGGGATCTCTGCTCAGCGAGGAGCCTGCTTCCCTCTCTCTCTCTCTGCCTGCCTCTCTGCCTCCTTGTAATCTCTGTCTGTCAAATAAATAAATAAAATATTAAAAAAATATATATATATATGTTTTATGTGTGTGTATGAGATGTGTGTGTGTGTATTCATCTAATAATTTTAACAACCCTAAGAAGTAGGTACTATTATCATCATTTTAAGGACTAGAATTAGAGGCATAAAGAGAATAGCATTTTCAAAGTCAAACAGCCAGCCAGAATGTTGAACAGAGAGGCTGATTCAAGATCTTCCAGTCTGAGTCACACCATCTCTCATATCCACCTGCGTTTTTGGTAACTCCACTCAGATGTCTAATAGGCATCTCCAGCTTAACATGTCTAACACTGAATTCCTAGTCTTTCCCCCAAAACTTGCTCTATGCCCAGTCTTCCCCATTACTGTAAACGATGGCTCCATCCTTCCAGCTGCTTAGGTCATCTACTTTGAAGTTATCTTCAACAATTTCTTCCACTTAAACATCCAATCTAGCAAGAAATCGTGTCACCTCTATCATCAAAAATATCCAATATCTGACCACCTGCCACCACCTGTACCATGAGCCAACTTCCTCTTCACCTAGATTTCTACATGAACCTCAAACGGTCTCCTGTTTGTACCTTTGCTCCTTAAAATCCATTCGCCAAAGAGCACCTAAAATGGCCTTTCTAAAATAGTTACAACTTTTTGTTTAAAATCTCTGTTTTCCTATTACATTCAAAGTAAAGCCAGAGTCCTTCTGATGGTATATAATGTCTCACCCAGTGACCTCTCTCTGCCTCACTCCCTCTTCACATCACCTTCACATGCCCTTCGCCACAAGGTCCTCTTGTTATTTTTCAAATTCTCCTACTACTCCTAGCTCAGTGCCTTTGCCCAGGATGTTCTTCCCCTCTGTTCTCATGGTCCTGACCTCCCCTAAGCCCTCATCAGTTGTCACATTCTCAGTGAGCCCCACCCTCACGGAGGTCATAGAAGTTGACAGCTACCCTTCTTCATTCTCCATTCTTGCCTTCTCTACTTTTTTCTAAACACTCGCTACTTTCTGAGTCAACACATATTTTACTTCTTACTTTACTTTTTGAATTCTGGCTCCCCAACCAGAGTATAAGCATCATGATGTCAGAAAGTACTCCGTTAGTTCCATAGCCTGAGTCCCTACGCATGTAGCCTGCTAAATCTTTAGACAGTTAAAGGCTCTCTATCAAGATTCTCTGTGTTTTCCACTTAATCTATTTTTTTTCAGATTTAATTGATCACAGATCCATGTTTTCCATAAAAATCCTATTAAAATCTCATGACATCCATGCTTCAAGGGAAGGAGTTTGGTGATGTCTGTTGTGGAGGGTACAGGAAGAGCATTCATAAGATTTTAGGCAGCTTTCCAGGAAGAGTCAAAAACACTCAGGATATAAATCACTAGAATTTAAACTGTTGCATATATAATCACCAAATAACTATCTACGATGTTATGATATTGTTTGCAGGAGGCTATACAATGGGCATGTAGCAGATAAGATTTTTCACACGTACTTGCTGTCATATCCTACTGTTGTGTTGGTAAGCCTTTCTGAATGATTCCAACAGTATATTCCAATAGTATACTCTATGTGAACAATGTTTTATATCAAGATTTTACAGTAACCCCCAAAAGAATCAGACTGAGGGATCATTGGCAAGAAGTAGCAGGAAAGGAAAGGTCAAAAGATTGCTGATATAGGTGAGTTACACAATACATTTAACTCATTCTTAATCAGGAAATAAGGTTTAATTCTCAAATACAATGTACTTACATTCGAAGAATATCTAAAGGAGAGAACTTCGGACGTGAGTTTTAGTTACGATTCTGCTAACTAGCTGTGGGTCTTTGGGCAAGTTATTTCACCCAGACTTTAATTTCTTCCTCTGTGCAAAGAGCTAGTTGTAATAAATCTCAGATTGGTTTTAGGTGTAAGTACCTTTAATTTTTTTTAACTTGAAATCTGGTAAGAGGTAATAGTCATGAATTTTTTTTTTAGATGAAGGGTTTTTTCTTTCTTTTTTAAAAAGATTTTATTTATTTAATTATTTGATAGAGAGACACACAGCGAGAGAGGGAACATAAGCAGAGGCAGAGGGAGAGGGAGAAGCAGGCTCCCCGCTAAGCAGAGAGCCTGATACAGGGCTTCATCCCAGGACCCTGGGATCATGACCTCTGCCGAAGGCAGACACTTAAGGACTGAGCCACCCAGGTGCCCCTAACTAATAATTTTTGTAAAAGAGGATTACAATGATTATTTGAAATGTCTTCTCACTGGATTCTTTGATAAGTATTTGTTACAGTTTCAGTTGTTAAAAGTAACAGTGTGAGAATGTGTGAATTTGAATCCGCATAGGACCGCATAGGACTGTGATAAGGCAAGCCAAGCCTTGTGTGTACTTAGCCAGGAAAAGTGTGGGTTTGTGGCTGCAGCATGCTATAGGTAAGTTAAGGTACTAGGTAACTAATTATCTCTATTTGGTTGGAGGAAAGAAGTAAACTGTATAATGAGTCACTGAGCATGCTTCAGAATTTTTGAAATAAATCATATCAGATTCATTTTTAATGAAATATATCATTTCCAGGTAACTTGTCAAGCTCATGCTTAATTAGATATTTGAGATGAATTTCATGACAACAACCAGAAATGTAAATTCTCTGGTTTTGTATCCACTGCTAAACGAAATGGAGAAAAAATAAGTATAGAATAGTGGATTTCAAAATTAACTTTTGGAAAGCAAAGAACTTTTATTTCTTTGATCTCAAGGGCACTCTCTTGAAATATCTGCATGTCAATAACTAAATCATGCCTCTGGAATACATGAAAGGCTACTAAAGAAGATATGTATATATACTTATTAATATATAGTTACACTTATATATTCTTATGCTCCTTGGAAGTATAATGGAATCTTCTCTTTTTTCACAAAAGGACTAACTGTAATTCATTCAATTAAAGGCCTGAGAGGAAGAATACATTGGATTTCACACCACAACTTTTCCCAGACCTTACTTCCTATATACTTGGAATATGATATGAGATTCACTCAGATCACTTTCTATATCAGAGCATACTATTGATTAGTGAATTTTCTGGAAACATTTTACCTATTACACATTAGAAAGGGGTCTGAGGGCCAAAGCACTGTCAGTAGCCTCAAAAAGCTCAATATCTACTGAATACTCAAAAAACTCAAAACTCTCAAAGAAAGGACCACATTATCCACTGTTATTTAATCTTAGAAAACCATATATATTTTCTGTGATATTGGTATTCCAAAAATTTAATGTAGAAACAAGAAAAATGATAGGTTACAAAACATTAATGAAAAAAATCAAAGATAACCTAAATAAATGGAATGACATACCACGTTTGTGGATTATCAGACTCGATATTATAAAGATGACATTTTATTCCATAGTGATCTATATAGTTCAATATAAATTTAATTAAAGTTCCAGCCAGGTTTTAAAGGAGAATCAGTAAGCTGAATCTAAAACGTATATGGAAATGCAAAGGAACTAAAAAAAAAATAATGATTTTGAAAAAGAGGAACAAAGTCGGATGACTCACACTATCAAATTTTAAGACTTACTAAACAGTTACAACAATCAAGACAATGTAGTTTTAGATAAAGGAAAAACATATAAATAGAGCATAATAAAGAGTCCAGAAATAAACCCACATATATATGGTCAGTTGATTTTTGACTAATGTAAAAAGGCAAATAAATGGAGAAAAAAAATAATTCTTTCACAAAATGGTGCATACTGAAGCAGAAAATGGACCTTGACCTTTACCCAGGACTCTGTACAAAAGTTGACTGCAAATGTAAAACCTAAATCTACAAAGCTATTATATGTATAATAAATGATCAAATCATATACCTTAAATATTTACAATTTTTAATTATAAAATACACCTCAGTTTAAAAAAACAATAAAAACAAAAACAAATACAAGAGAGAAAATTCTTATGACAAAATTTCTGAGATACAACACCAAAAGTGTGACACATAAAAGGAAAAAAAAATCATAATTGAGCTTCACCAAAATTAAGAACTACTTTTCTTTTTTTTTTTAAAGAACTACTTTCTGAAAGACATGGTTAAAAGACTGCGAAGACAAGTTATTTGTCTATGTAAGATAAAATATTCTTAAATCAAATCTGCTAAAATGCTTATATTCAGAGTACATAAAGAATTCTTAAAACTTAACAATATATAAATAACAGGAAAGCAATTTGGACAGATACTTCATCAAACAAGATATATGGGTGACAAATAAGCAAATGAATAGCCTTTCAACATCATTAGTCATTAGGGAAACAGTAATTTAAAAAACCCCACAATAATCCCATTACACATCTGTCAGGAAAGAAAAGAAGAAGAAAAAAGAAGAGAGATGGAGGGCGGAAGGGAGGAAGAAAAAAGAAGAAAGGAAGACAGGCAGAGATATCAATTGTTGGTAAGGATGCAGAACACATTTCTGGTGACAGTGCAGAATGGTAGTTACTATGGAAAACTGGCAGTTTCTTGTGAAATCAAATAAATATCCTCTTAACCACATAATCTAGCAATTCTATTCCTAGGCATTTACACAAGGAAAATAAACATTAGGTTTACATTAAAAAAAAAAAACCTATAGAAACATGTTTTTAACAGCCTTATTAATAATTGTAAGAAACTGGCAACAACTCCACTGTCCCTCTGCTTGGAAACAGTGGTGTTTCTATACAATAATACAATAGAATATTATTCAGCAACAAAAAGAAATGAACTACTAATATATCCAATAACATGGATAAATTTCAAATACATTATAATAAATGAACAAAGTCAGACTTAAAATGCTACATATTATATGATTTCACTTATATAATATTCTGTAAGAGACAAAACTATAGAGACAAAAGAATCAGTTGTTGCCAGGGACTAGAAGTGGAAGGAAGGTTTGGGCCCAGAGAATCATGGAGAAATTGGAGGTGGTAATGATCACATGGCTGTGTATATTTGTTAAAACTCTATACAATAAGAAGATGATTGTATCACCTTAGTAAAAAAATGATGATTTGTCTTTAAGTCCTAGCCTTTCCATGAACGTGTTCAACATAAGAACACGACAAATCTACCAGGAAAATCATTTTCCTAAAAACAAAAGTACTGGTATTAAAATAACTGAGCAATTCAAGGAGCAAAATTGAGGAAGCAAATGCTAGGGAGTTTGGAAAAATGAAAAAGTGGCTATAAATACAGAGTGTAGTAAGAGCTAGACTTTGAATGTCAACAAAAATAAGAGAAGGAAGGCAAGCGTCCCTACAGATCAATTTATTCTAAACCCTGGAAATGTATCTAGATAATTCAAGGAAAACTGTGCAGTTCTTCAATGCACGGGTTACACATGAACAGATTAAATAAACTAATGTCTGTGAATCCTGCTGTTAAAATAGATTATTGCTGGGTAAGAGCTATGCACTGGTTTTGAAAACCGGAGAAGGTATAGGAAGAGTGGTACAGTATAGAAAATAAGGGCAATGGAGAGAAATACTGTGTGTTAGACAAGGACTATCGGATCCTGCTCTTTCCCTTATCTGGACCTTTCTCTGACACCGTACATTCCGTACCTCATTACATCCGGGATCACAGCAAACAGAAGATGAGACGCAAGGATAAAGGACAAACTATTCTTAAATAGAGAAAGGCAACGCTGTGTAATCAAAAAGCTTCATCTCTGCTTGAAAGGTAACCATTATCCTGCAATCCTCTCCTATTTTTATTGGATTTTCCACGTCATTTATAAGCATGGATTATTCAGAGTTTTCAAAGGAATGATACAGAAAAAACTACGTTCTACATGTAGTACAAATGTTAGGTTCATAAAGAAGCAAAAACTAAGATCCAGGTACATATTTGCTTCTCGTAACTGGTAATCAGGACGTAATATTTAGCATATTGAGAACGCACTGGAAAAGGAAAGGAAACTCTAAGGAAAAACTATCAAGAGGCTCTTCTTTCTGAGCCACACAATGTGTAATGCTCTTAGAGAGTCTTGCCTATTGTGTAACCATGAGGACTAAAAAGACTATTTGCCATGAGTTCTATATTTAAAGAAAAAACCTCTGGTGTTTTTCTCAGCTCCTATTTAATTAATGGAAAAATTATCCATACAGCTGTTGGAGTCTTTTTCTCCCAAATTCTTTTACTTGAAGACACTTCCAACAAAGTGTCACCCTACACTCTGATCAAGCAAAACATAACATCCTTTACGATATGCCACTGTGTTTGTTGGCACTGGCTCATAAAATAGACAGTTTATATAACCGAAAGCAGTTCACGTCCTCTGCACCACACGTCTTAGATCTACCCCTTAGATCTCCTCAAAGAGATCCTCTGTGCTGGTGATTTTAAATATTAAATTTTCGCACATCATTTCAATCAAATGTTTTCCTGAAAGAATAGAATTTATTTATATGGTAAAAGTGCAATTTAGACATGAACTTGCCATTTATTCGTTCTTTCATTTGACTAACGTTTATTGAGCATCTAACAATACAATCCAGGGATTATTCTAGGAACTGGAGCCCAGCAAACATAGGCCATGCTGTCTAAAGGGGTAGATGGACAACAAGAAACACAAAACAAACAAAATAAGACAGAATCAATAGGAAAGAGAAATCCGTCCACTGACAAGCCTTGTGTGTGTAACAGCAGTCCAGTTTAAGCTCTGTACCTACGCACAGCTCAAGAGTGTGATTTTTCACATCGCCAGTAAAACGCACGCAGAGCTAACCGAAGATATTCTGCTTATACCTCTTCTTCCGATTGCTGTTGAATTCAAATGAGATTCAAATGTGCTGACCTGTCGCCGAGTTTGCAACAAATCACTCTGAATTATTTTAATCTTTCATCCAGGACTACTAAAAATTCTGTTCTCTTCCATGCTTTCACATTCATATAGATAGATAATAAATTAGATGATTTCCATTGTGTTATTTTCTTGTTTGAATTCAGCTGTGTGTATTTGCTCTCCCACTCCCTCCAAGGCCTCTTCAGTAAACAAGAGAACCCCTGGCTAAACAGCTTGCTCTTGGAGACTCACAGTCTCATTGTATTAGAATAACGGAATTACAAGAGGATTAAGTAACCAAAACTGATCGATATATATATATGTACATAACCTGGTTCTGGAACACCAAGTGACCTCCATGTCCTCACCCTCTTCCACCTTTCCTGTGTCCAATTCCACAACCCAACCTCATCAAAGATGAGGAGGTGAGAGGAAGGGAATCATGCCTTCTTTAAATCAGACATCCAATTTGTGGCAGCTTCTGAAAGCTATCACAGAAATGCTCACTTTGACCAGGTCAAATTTCATTTGTCGTGTACTTTTATCACTCTCAAAGCTGGTGCAACGTGTTTGCAATAGAAATAAGGAAAACAAAAATGAACTGCCCCGTCGGCTTGTCAGATTAAAAAAGTGGATAGATTTTACACCTTTGAAATAAGCCGCTGGCTTGAAGGCTCTCCCTTCTACTTTCTCTGTTTAAAGATTCGTGTATTCTTTGGACTCAAAGAGAAGCATTAAGGTCGGATAAATGTAGAACACAATTCTATTCATGACGATGACAGTGGCTAACATTTACTGAGCACTAACTATGTGCTAGTATTTGTATTTGTTATCTTATTTAATACTGAAAACAATTAGTATTACCATTTCTCCTTCCTATTTGCTGAACCCTATACTTTTTTCCAATCCTTTGCCGTCTTCACTTCATTTTTTCATTTAGCTCTATTTCATGGTTATTTTAAAAATGCACATGGCGAGACTCAACCCCCAACCCCCACCCTTGCTTGCTGCTTACCTAGAAAACCAAGCAAGAAAAAAATTTATATGTATTTTTATATATATGCAATATATAAAAAAATAATATAATATAATATAATTAATATATATACATTTTTTTTCTTCTCCTGAGTAGCTGAGCTCAGCTGAATTCCCACAAAAAGATCACTGGTTTCCATTATTAATTTATGATCACTGAACTCAAATGGGAGCCCAGCACTGGTGGGCAATCATAGTCCATATCTTTGGTCAACTCAACTTCCCATTACCCACAACCACAACTTCAACATTTCTACTCTTCTCAATGTTCCAACTTCTAACCCTCCCACTCCTCCTTTCCTCCTTAATCTGAGAAGAATACTTTGCCTTCTATTTTAGTGGAAAAACTCAGTGATAAAGGAAAGGGACCTCAGCTACCTTCTACTAAAACTATAAATGTTACAGCTTCCTTTTTCTTTGTCCTTCAGGATCCCTCATGTTACTGCAGAGGGGTGCCCTTCCTGTCATTTAAGCCCAGTGAGCCCATTTATTTATTTGTCCATTCCTATCTTCATCTCCCTTCCCAGTAACTTATGTTTCCTGTCTCCTCTATGTTCAACTAGTTTTTCTCAAAAGATCATGCCCATCGAAGTTTAAATATGCTCATGTCTCTTCCATTTTGAAAAAGCCCCTTTACTCATCATCCCGAACTCTCTAAATTCTCTCTTTCGTTTAATAGATAAACTTGCTGAAACAGTTGGCTTCACATTCAATATTCATATGCTCCATCCACTTGATGCTACTAGATTTTAACTCCATGTGAATGGAAACAGCTCCAGCTCGGGCACGGTGAAGTAGATGGACTGCTCATTTTACACAGGTAATAGTGGTGGAGATGGTATTTGAAGCCATGTCTTTGCTTCTAAAACCCAAGCTCTTAATTAATAAATTAGACTACATTTTAAAAAATTAACCTACATCCATCCAAATTACAAAAGCATTAACTGTTTGACCCAACAATTTTAGTCTTGGATGGTTTCTTTATAGGTTCATTTACACACCTCAAGAGGGCATATGTATGAGGATATTCCTTATTCATAGCAAATATTTGGACACAAATACAATGTCCATAAACAGAGGATGGACAAATAGACTACGCTATTTAGTTAAAATGGAATATTATGCAGTTATGTAAAAGAAGAAGCTCTCTAATTGATAATATATCAAGATTGCATTTTTTAAACTTTTAAAAAATATTTATTTATTTATTTGTGAGATAGAGAGAAAAAACACTAGTGGGGAGAGCAACAGAGGAAGAGAGAGAGAATCCTCGGGCAGACTCCATGCTGAGTGTGGAGACTGATGCGGCACTCAATCCCAGGACCCTGAGATTATGACCTAACCCAAAATCAAGAGTTGGGTGTGTAACTGACTGAGCCACCCAGGTAGCCCTAAAGACTTTAAAGATAAGTTTTTTAAAATAAGGTGGAATTGTATGCAAGTTTGCATAAAAATGAGGGCAAATGAGACTATTTATTCTTATTTGCCTATTTTTGCATAAAAGAAAGAAGTATGTACAAATAACAAAAAAAGATCACCTCGTGTTGGATGTTAGAAAATGGGCAATAGGAGAAAAGGATATGAGTACCACATTATAACCTACCTTTATATACTTTTTTGATTTTTGAATCATAATATTGTGGTAACTATTTAAAAATTAAACTTTAATTTTTGCTCTATGGATTTACTATGGAGAATTTATGAATAAAAATATCCAAAAATATTCAGATATGACATAAAACATTACTAATATGGTGGGTTTTATTTAAATACTCACTCTATCACATCACTCCCTGTGACTTTTCTGACAGCTTCCTCCTACAACCAAAATACAATCAAATTCTTTATCAAGGCCTACAAGGCTCTACCTAGAGAGAAATTTATCAAAATATATTTAAAAACTTCCCCAGAATGAAAATATGATTTTCTCAATTAAAAAAAAAAGTCTACTGAGTTTGTAGATAAATGGATGGGGAAAAACAAAACAAACCCTACTAAACCACATCATGGTAGAATTTCAGAAGTGTATGCAACATTGGGAATGAGATGTCATCTGATTTCTGAACCTCAACATCCAAAGCTAGGAGACAATGGAGAAAGGCACTCAATATTTTAAGAAAAAATGATTTCTAACTCAGAATTCTATATCCAAGCAAACTGTCAACCAAATATGAACCAAAATGAATGAAAAATGAAGCAAAATTATCCTCTCACATAGCCTTTTATGGCGAACTATTGGAAAATATATACCACCAAAACAAGGGATTAAACAAACAGAAAGGAAAACTGGAGCCAGAAAGCTGAGGATCCAATGCAGAAGAGGGAGGGGATCTGCAAGACAAGTGTGCCAGATTAGAGAAGTCAGCTCCGTATCGGTCAAGAAAGCCATCATACAAATCAGAACAGGAGAACTACCCATACAGCAATAGAAGCTTCGTTGTTAACTTTAGTGTATGTAAAAAAATCAGACCAAAAAAAAAAAAAAAGGTATGATTTTAGGACAAAAAGTTGCTCAAATATGCTATAATAACAGGAACACTGAAGAATCATCTAACGAAATATTAACACATTGCTATATTGGAGAAGTATGATGGGCATATGAAAGAGAGTTGAAGCACCAATGTCTATAATAGAGAAATCATAGATAATATTCAAAATCAAAAATATCAAGAAATAGAAGGACAGACATATTATTTGTGCTGTTGAGATAAATAATCAAGGAAACCACAGGAAGATTTCTAAGCCGTTTTCTCTGAAAGCAGACAGCAAAGGCAGAGCAGGCAACTGCTGTTTTCCCTCATTTTCCTTTTAGAAATATTAGATTAACTAAGAACATGAATAACTATAATAAAAATTGGAAGTTAAAGAAGGGAAGGAAGAAAAATATCCTCAACATCTAAACTTGAAGTTAAAAATATTAGTCAACAGCTAAGTTTCTGTCATAGTTAGAGAGAGAGAAAGGAGAAATTCAAAGACTTATGTCCTTGGCATTCTAAGAATGATATAAAATTAATAAACTATCTGCTCAGTTGTACAACTAATGTCCTTAAGGGGGAAAGATCAAGAGTTTATTCATTCCTCACAGCTGTTTTCCCATTCAATTTCCATTCTTAGCAGAAACTATCACTAAAATTAAAGTAAGTAAAGTAAGTAAAGTATAATGTATTTTTCCACAGGCCAGGAAGTACTTAGTGAAAATAATGTGGGATGGGATTATTGCTGAATTAAAAACAATTCTTAATGGCCACAAAGCATTATTTAAAATGAAATAGCATTAAAGGTCTCATTATTTTGCATCATTTTACTATATTTGATAAGTAAAATGACACTTTCAAAAATTTCTCAAGTTCACAAGCATTTCTGTGCTACCAAATTTTAATTTTACTGGTAGTACATACTACCATTATCTCATCCTTTTATTTATTATTAGTGATCAGGGAGAATTTATCACCTCCAGGTTTATTTAAATGTTCAATAAACTCAACATTTTAGCTACAATATTATAGTACTATATGGTTTTTAAAAACTGCTACTAAATTTCTTGACTTTCCTGCCAAATGATGAAATAAAGGGACTGCAGTTATTATAAAAAAAGAAATAATTTTTCTTCACAATTAACAAGTGTTAAATAAATTCCTTTCTTCCTTAGATGTTGTGGGGGATCTTGGTTTTGGCTTTTTTGGTTTGGTTTGGGTCAGAGTTTAGTATAATTGGTATTTATTTCTTTCTTTATTTGACAGACAAAGAGAGAAAGTGAGAGAGAGAGACTACAAGCAGAGGGAGGCTTATTTCTTTCTTTACTTGACAGAGAGAGAGAGAGCAAAAGCAGGGGGAGCACCAGAGGGAGACGGAGAAGCAGGCGCTCCACTGAGCAGGAAGCCCCATGTGGGGCCCAATTCGAGGACCCTGGAATCATGACCTGAGCCGAAGGCAGATGTTTAACTGACTGAGCCACCCCTGTGCCCTAATTGAGGTTTATTTCTTTTTAAAATAATATTATTTTATTTTCACTTATAAACAGTTTCTAAAATGTTTAATTTTGGAAACGAGGGAAATATTGAAAGGAAAAAAAATCACCAGAGCTCTCTCTCTCCTGTTGCTTTGAACACCAATGCCACATGTTGCAATGGTAGAACCTCTATTAGCTTAATTCCCTGAGATACTGTTTAGAACAGAGTTCACGAACCAATTACGAAAACTAGGATTAGCAACAAATAAATCCTTTTTGGCATTAAGCCACCGAGATTTCAGGAATATTTGTTAGTATAGTAAAAATCCAGCTTATCCAAACATTCCCTCCAACCCTACCTCTATCAACCCCTCCAAAAGGGCAAACAAAGAAGGAAGAGAGGAAGAAGCCATCTGGAGCCATTTCCTTGGTAAGGTAGGATCTTGATGCTAACCTAACCAGGCCACATAGGCTAAAGCATGAGAAAATTTAAAGACTATTCTAATTGTGGAGCTACAGAAATAACCCCAAATCAAAAACCTCCAAGAGAATGTGGCAAACTCTACTAAAGTTATCGATGATTACCATAAAAATAGCCAACACTGACTGAGAGATTATCTTCCGCCAGATCCAGTTCTAAGCATTTTGCACATGTGAACGTACTTAATTTCCACAACACCTAAGAGACAGACACCCCACAGATGAAAAAGCTTAGACAGAGTGGCATACTAGCTGTATGTCAAGGTCACACAGCTAGTAAATAACAGAATTGGGATTTAAGTCTAAGAAGCCTGACTGAGACTTAACCTGAAAAATGTGTTTTTATCCACCAGGCTATGCTGTCTTACCAGTGATAGGAAGAATTCACTTCATACAAGAAAATGGTACATGAATATGGTCAGCTCTAAAGCAGATAGGGATACGGGGTATAATCATTGATAGGCTGCCCAATTCCATTACTTAACATTTGCCTACAGCTTTGGTATTCTAGAACCTGCCAGGGAATAGTTTGCTTTCCAAGGCAAAGCAGTAAGTGGCAGAGGCTGAACAAGATGGAGGAAAAAGCAAGGACCTTTGTCCCTCCAGCCATGCCACCGTCCCTTTGGGACAGAGGAAAGGTAGATGTTTAGGGTTTTAAAAGCTTAAAGGCCTAAATTTGAATCCTGGATGCTGCTAGGCAACTTGTTTTATATATGAAGAAACAGAGGCTCTACGATATTATTTCGCCTTGGTTTTTTCTTTTATGAAATAGTAATTGTAAAGCCTTCCTCAGAGATTTCCTGTGGCATGAAATCAAGGTTTTAGAGGAGGTGCTCATGATAATGACCAGCCCAAACAGCGGTGACCAAATTGCATGTAACTGAAACTGGCTGAGCAAAAGGGGATTATTGGCTCTTAATACTTGACATTAAACAGGAGTTGAAACAAAGTCATCATGATCTCTTACGGTCTTTCAGCTTCGCTTCCTTCGGAAGCCTCTCCCTGTGAGACAGGTTCAACCCTCACAGAGGTAAGATGTCTGCCAAAGCCTCCTGGGCCACATTCTACTTTATCAGCCTCCTGGAGCGAAAAGAAATACCTCCTTGTCCAGGGCTCAAGGAAAAATCCTGAAAAGGCCTCCAAAGTCCTGAAAAGACATGTGTTTGAGAATGACAGGTTCAGGGGTGCCTGGGTGGCTCGCTCACTTTGGGTGGCTGCCTTCAGCTCAGGTCATGATCTCAGGGTCCGGGGATCGAGCCCCGAGCCCCGGGAGCCTCCCTCTTCTTCCTCTACTCCCACTGCTTGTGTTCCCTCTCTCACTGTGTCTCTCTCTGTCAAATAAATAAATAAAATCTTAAAAAAAAAAAAAAAGAGTGACTGGTTCTGTTTGTGGGATGTGCCAACATCTGCAGCGCACCGTGTTCTGACTGGCCCGACCTGGATGACCCGCCACCCTGGAGAACAAGGACTGGGATCATCCTACCTGAAATACACATGTGAAAGTGAAGAAGGGTGGTTGTCCAAAAGTGTATGAAGAGCGGAGGGAGGAGAGAGGAATGGGTGCTGCAGGCACAGACCACCTAACATCCACCGGAAGTGGACATTTCTCTTACATTGTGACTCATGAATAAACAAAGGGAAACATCCTGGAATTAGTAAAGTTTTCCCTATCAAGATGATTTATGTTCACCGGTTAGACCTTAAAATACTGCCAAGACAATGCTGAGATGTATTTCTCAAAAGCATGAGTGCTAGCAACAGTATGATTTGCAGGAATGTAATCTTATAATATGAAAATACTTAATTTTGACCAGGCTAAGCAAACTAAGCCTTTTAGGAGTACTTATATCCACTTAAAAATAAATAAATAAATAAATAAATAAATAAAGATCCTTGGGAATATTTATATGTATGGTATGGGACATTTTTTCCCCCAGCTAAATGCCCCAGTTAATCTGGGAGTAATCCTCCTCCTTTTTATCTAAATAGTTTTTTATTTTTTATTTTTTAAATTATTTATTTATTTGACAGAGAGAGAGAAAGATCACAAGTAGGCGGAGAGGCAGGCAGAGGGGGAACGGGAAGCAGGCTCCCTGCTGAGCAGAGGGCCCAATACAGAGCTCAATCCCAGAACCCTGAGACCATGACCCAAGCCCACAGCAGAGGCTTAACCCACTGAGCCACCCAGGTGCCCCTCCTCCTTTTTATAATGAGATAATTTTTAAAGGAACTGCCTTCTTCCCACTCCTATTTTAATGAGCCAAGCAACTCAAGTATACACAGAAAAGCCAACGATTCACTAGGCTGCATACGGTTCTTTGGATGGCTACACACGGTATGCCAAACATGTCAGGAAACTATGCTGTGCAGATCTTTTCTGTTGAATATTGGGATGGCTTGAGTTTAAGAACGACTGGCACATAAATATGTTTTTCTTTTTCAAATTTATGTAAAACAGAGATTGGCACACGACAGCCTGCAGGTCAAATACGGCCTTCCACCTGTTTCTGTAAGTGAAGTTTTGCTGGAACATACAAACAAACCCAGGGCTGTTTTTGTGCTTCAAGAGCAGAATGGAGTCATCGTGCCAGAGACCATACTGCCCACAAGCCCAAGATATTTACTATCTGTCCCTCCATAAAAAAAGTTTGCCTACGCTTTATGTCAAGAATATAGGTCAACTGTATACATGACTCCAGGTCAAATATGTCTGATCATACAATATAGAAAAGCAAGACGTTCTTTTTCCCGAGTTGATAATGTTACAGCAGTTGTCCCTACAAGCCATACAAGGCATCTCAATTTTTAAATAATTTTGAATTTGTTTTGCTACATCAGGAAATATACATTGTTATTTCAAAATTGCACAGAAACTTCTCTGGGCCCTGAGATAATCTGTAATCTAACAATAATAATATTTGATTCTAAAATAACAGTGGAATTTGAGGACAGAATGCCAGGAAACACCAATATGATGTTCTGATGAATATTTATGAGCACTTCCACCTGGCCTTCAAGTTTTCCATGCTTCAGTGCTAATGTATTTGTGTCTGCACAGTGTGTGAGTGTGCGTGTATGTTTGCACGTGTGTGTGTGAAGAAGGCTGAGAAAACGGAGAACCATTTAGAGTCCACCTCTCAGAGAATAACCAAATACATTAAGTCTAAACTCTTACCCCCTTCCTTCCCTGTTATGAGCCCTGACTGCAATCATCTTTGGATCCTCTCTATAGAACCCTCTTCTAATTCTTGCATGGGACTCACTGTATTCGCATCATTTGTTTCTCTTCTTTCCTGAAACTTATGTTTTGTTTCCATTCCTCTTAGATCATTTCCATTAGCACACAAGCATGCTGTATTAACTATCTCCAGTTCACACTAATTTTTTTCATTATCTTTACAATAACAGCCATTGAAAGATCTACGTTTGCCCTCTTCATGTCCTCTCTTCCATTCTCTCTTGAAACCATTCCAAATCAGGCTTTATGGCTGCTGCTCGGCACTCCACTGAAACCAGTCTTTTCAAGTCACTAAAGACCCTCACATTTCTCATTCTACATTCAGTTCTCAAGCCATCTTTTCCCCAACATTTCAGCAAAATTTATGGATATCCTTCAATACCTTTCTTTATAACCCTTTTTTCACTTGAATTCTGGATTGCCATTCTCTTCCTGGTTTTCCTCCTAGCTCCTTGGACATTTCTTCTCAGTTGCTCTGACGGGTCCAGACTCATTTCTCTGACCTCTGAACATTAGAGCAACCCCAAGTTCATTCAGCAGACCTCTTCTCTTTTTCTGCACTCACTTCTCAGTCAACACATCCAGCCTCATGGTTTTAAATACCATTGTTATCCTGATCAACTGCTTAACTCCTATAGGCACTGATTATTAAGTTCTTACGGGCAGGGGGCACAGCATATCTTCACTGTCTCTCATCGAAGCTATGCCAGCTCTGACTCCCTCTGTCACAATCCAGTCCATAGGCACATACCTACTTTGTCTGGACAGTCTACGGGTCACCTCACTGGTCCACTACACTGATGGCAATGTACTGACTGGACCTGGAGAACAGAAATAGCATGAAGCTTAGAAGCCTTGCTGAGACACATGAATAATGGCCAGAGCATAGGCAAAAACACAAAAGGCAGAGGACCACTACCTCTGTGAGCTTTCTGGGACTCTAATGGTCTGAGACACTTCCTCCAAAGTGGAAGACAAAGCATGGCAGTTAGCACTGCCTGGAATTAAGACAGAAGCATTGTGTTGGTATCTGCATTTTCTAGGCAAAATATATTCCATTTCAGTGTAATGCTCTCAAACCATTTAAAGATAACTTTAAGGTCTCTGATTTTGAGGGGGGCCCAGAGCAAGGGACTTTCTGCTGCAGATCCAGGCTTCAGTGAAAGCTTCTCTGCTATTTGGAATTTACATCCCAGCTGGTCCAGTGGGATTTAAAGTGTTTGTCGCAAATATGTGTGTTTCATAACTCTGCTGGTGACCTTCAATAGGGCAATTACAGGGTAGACCCTGACTTTAAGGTTTCAGAGCTAAGGCTTATCTTATTCTACAGATAACTATTCTCTTTCTGAGAAACAACTCCCAGATTGCCATTGGGTTCTCCTAGACACTACACTTGATTGTGAGACATCAAGTGATGGTACATCCAGAGCTGTCCCCCTGTGTTATCTGACCCCTCAAATCAGAAGGCTGTGCATGCGCATCAGCAATCCACCAAGTGGAAATGGGAGACCAGACATGGATCTGGAGCAGGTCCTGAAGGAAGAAACAAGCTGGATCATCAAGTAATTCATAAAACATCTACTATTGTTGCATTGGTTCCTCCCTCTCAATCTAGATTGAAGGCTTCAAGGAAAGTTCTTAGGAACCATTTAACTGAGGGATAACAACCTGGGCTTGGCTTATAGCATGACAGAATGAAAGCAACTGGAAATAGATGGCTGTAGCACCATTGGCCCGATCTAACTTAGTTCTTACACGTGGAAGTTACAGAGGAAGTTACAGAAATCCACAACAGCCCTCTCCCAATAAAATGCAAAGTCTTTACCTTGGCTTGCTGGTTTCTATAGGATCTGCTCCCCAGAAACACAGCAGACCTCACCTCTTACCCTCTCCCCCAGGTTCACTCTGCTGTCGTCAGACTGTGTTCAATGTTCCCATAAGACCTGAGCAATGTCCCAGAAGAGGGTCACTGCACCTGGTATGATCTTGGCTTGACCTACTCTTCCATTTCAGTGTAGTCTGTGCTTAAAAATCCCCACACAGGGG
>PISX010000581.1:212338-262984 GCA_004024625.1 Mellivora capensis
ATAAATTAAAAAAAAAATCTTAAAAAAAAAAAAAATCCCCACACAAGAGGGCCTTTCCTGACCACTCACTCCAAACACGCCATGTCATTTCTCTGGAACCCCTACCCTACTGTATTTTTCTTCTTAGCACCTACCACCACCACATGACAAATCTTTATGACCTTCTGGTTGTTAATATTATTTCAAAAAATACTTTTATTTACAACATTATTTAATATTTATTAAATCTATTATAATATT
This sequence comes from Mellivora capensis, assembly GCA_004024625.1. Taxonomy (NCBI): domain Eukaryota; kingdom Metazoa; phylum Chordata; class Mammalia; order Carnivora; family Mustelidae; genus Mellivora; species Mellivora capensis. Next base: position 212,579 of record PISX010000581.1, read on the forward strand.
TAATTTTATTGATTTATTATGTATGTATATATGTATGTATTCATTTATGTATTTTTCTTCTCCTCTATCCAGAAGATAAGATCTGAAGGTGAAGAGATGTTATTTTTGTTCACGACTGTATGCAAATTGCCTAATAAAATGTCTGGAATATAGAACCACACTAAGATGCATTCTTATCTACCACCACCCGCCCACCCTGTATTTATTTTTGAAGCAATCAAGGGATTCACTGTTGTCATATGTTGAACGCCTCAATATATTTGACCTTGGTAAGTAAACATAGTATTAGTACAGCTCTGGATTCATCATTTAATTAGTGACACACTTACAACTTTATCAAGGTGATGCCTGTCCCTCCATGCCAAATTTAGCCCTTGAATTTTTTTTTTTACCCTTTTCAGAGTATTTATTTCCTAACTAACTCTTGGATCAGAACCCATTGGGAAGGGATGAACTATTAGCGTCCCATTGGTATTTGAAAGGCCAATGATTTCCTGTCAGTTTTATCAGGTTGTGAAGCCTCTGCTCTATGGTTGAACCTCCCTCAGAGGTTCAACCTGCCATCCTGCACTTCTATACCTGACTTGAACAAAATCACAGCTAGTCCTTGTCACAGAGTAGGGTTATACATGTAAGCACTGTGTGTGCATCTGTCCTCTTGCGATATTGTTTTCAATAAACAGGGATGCCCACACATCATTAAAGATTCTGCCCTAATGGTTCCACGTGAACGTGTTCTGCAGACGTGTAACAAAGCTGCACCTGTTACAGCCGACAACTATCCAAGTTCTGCTGTAACTCCAGCCTAATGTGAAACAATTTAGAGAAATAATGGACCTTGAAGGAATTTGAGGATAAATATGAGGACTTAAAAGCACTCGGCACAGGTTGCTGGTTGCCCCTTAACATCTTCTCTTTTTAAATAGTATTAGAGTTTTGTTGGTGCATGGTCATCAGTATAAAAACTTGATTTTTCAGCCTCTCTTTTGCAGGAAAGTGTTGCCATCTGACTAAATTCTAGTCAATGGATGTGAGATGCGATGTGTCAATTTCTGAGTTATTCTTAGACTTCATATGTGATGGAATATATTCATAAATTGCTTAAATTGCTATCAATTTGAGTGTCTCTTACAACTTTCCAGCTTATATCCCATGTACCTAGAATGCCCTGACAGACTCAACATGTCATTCAATGCTCACTTCTGTGTAATACAGTAGAATCTTTAAGAGCACAGGCTTGAGTCAGTCTATGGGTTTAAGTCCTAGTTCACCATTTGTTGTCTGTGGAATTCCGGTCAAGTGACTTTATCTGCACTTCGATCTCTGCTTTCAGTGAAATCAGAACAGTACTAGTGCTATCACTCAGATTTATGGCTAAATACAACCAGCTACCATCCTTAACATGTTTAAAACAGAACCTGGCACTCCATAAGCAGCACCTAATCTTATTTATTTAGAAATGACCCAAGGTCATCATTCATTCAGCCAAGTTCTCTCATGAAGCTTTCTTTATGTCCCACATGTTCCATTCTCTTAGCATGTGGTATGACAATTCCTGCTTGAGGGAGAATTGCCTTTGCTAAGAAAATTTTCTGACAAGCCCAGTTGGGTTATGGGAGTCTGTTGAGGTAGAATGGATGGAGGCTGCTGCCAGGTTTAAAAAAAAAAAAAAAATATATATATATATATATACATATATGTGTGTGTGTGTGTGTGTGTGTGTGTGTATATATATATATATATACATGAACAGAACCAGGAGAAACATTTCTCTGAAGCCAGTGGTGGGAGAAAGAATGAGAGATGGTGCAAGCTAGGAAGATGTGGGAAACTGTGCAAAATCTTTTAATCCCTCTCTAGGGTCATGGAATTCTCAGTGAACTTACTCAAGGTCAAAGAAAAGTGCAATTATACTTTTTTTTTTTTAAGGAAATTAACGATGGAGCTGAGGTTCTCCTATGAGGTGAAACATATGGTGAAACATGATATGGAGTAAAATAAAAATATGGCATGGGATTAAATAGAATCTGTGCAGAAACAGTTATGCACAAGGATGCAGAATATTAGAAATTTGTTAAAAAATCATCTAAGGTAACTCTTTACGTCCTCTCAATGCTTAGACCTGGGCAACTGAGTCAAGTTTAAGTAGGTCTTTGCTTGCAGATGTCCATCCTCTTCCCACCATTTCCATCCCAGAAACGTTGACCACATTCTCCCTGGAGTTTCCATTGTACCATGTACATATACTGCTTTTCTGTTAGCTATTACAGTGTACTAAGTGTTGTTATTCTCTCCTTAATATATGTTGCTCCAATATTAGAATGTGAATTGCTAGTAGTGGAGGTTGTGTTTTATTTATTTCTATAACCCAACATCTTACAAATGTTTATGCAAGTGTTTATGGAATGAATGCAAGTGTTTATGGAATGAATGAAATAAAGTAATGGCTTGTTATCCACTTTTCTACTCATGAATAAAGAGGACAGGGTGGTAGATACAGCCACCTATGATGAGTGATGATATGTGGAAAACAGAAGAACTTCAACTCTTCCATTATGTGCCTATGATCATGTGATGATCATAATAGCTTGCCTATATTCTGTCAATCAAAATTGCCAATGGCTAATCACTTCTCAAAAGGCAGGCTTAGTTTAGTGAGAAGGGCACAGAATTTATGCAAAGTATCTACTACTTATGTAGTTAGCTGTAGCATCTTTTATTATATGGATCAATAAGAACAGGTTAAAAATCTGAGAACCCCAAATGGGGGAAATCTTTAATTTCATGTCTTACATATATCATGATCTTTGTAGCTCCATGAGCTTTCCAGGTTCTCTTTATTTATTTGGTATTTTAAGATGAATGGAAATCTTGCTTTAGAAAAATACAGGAAAATATTCTAGTCATCTGAGTGTGGGAAAGGTGAGAAATTTATGGGAAACATTTAACATTTATTTAAAGGATGGATAGATGATGAGAACAACCATCTCTCAGCAATATTGACATTGTACCCCTTTTCAAGGAATCAAAACATTTGGACAAATTAGCATTTGGTTAATGTTTTGTGTTTCCAACTTTACAACCATTATGTGTAATTACACGCAGATTAATCCATTACTTTACATGTGGGTAGTGGGAATGTTCACAAGGAAGAAAACAATAGGAAGACTAAAACACACTTCCAGGGCGGTGAGCTCTGCTGTGAATGAAGCTGTATTTCTTCTGACTTGCTGTGCCCCGTCCCTGCCAACTCCAAATAAAACCAATGGAGACTGTTAATTCAATAATTATCAAATGCATTAAACGTGATTTTTTTCATTATTCTCATTTGAAGTATTGCATTTTATTTTTTGAGTTTTAATATACTTTACACAGGGAGTCCATTTGGGGCCTTTGATTTTAAAATCTGATAGAGTTCATCTGTGGCAGAGAAAATGCAAATAAACTTCAGCTCAACTTGGAAAGGACAGTATGTGTGGCTTATGAGCAACTTATTGTGGAAAACGAAAGCCCCGGTGTATTATGCACAAAAAATCTCATTAGTTTCTATTGATGGGTAGCATTTCTCTGCAAAGCTGTTTTGCTCCTTGATAAAATGAGCAGAGGTACGGCAAATCCAAAATTTGAAGGTGATGGACAGTCTTAGGTGTGTGCCCAGCAAATGTCTGGCAGATGTAAGCAGACACAAAGGAGTGGACAAAGCTGTGTGAAGAATACAGACATCTTATCATTTAGCATATATTGATTTAGTTTTAATCTTTTCATTTATAACACTTCACTCACCACTGCCACTGAAGTACAGCATTTCTAAAGTTGGTTTTTAAAATTCTTACTGACTCCGTAGACTCTGCCCCAATCACGTATCAGTAGTGTTTGGAATCGTTAAAGATGTGCGAGGCTCATTAGGGACAATGCAGGTGGCAAGGGAAAGAAAGCTGGTGGTGAGCAGGGGAGGAGGGATTGCTAGGAACAAGGTGGGGAAGCATGGAGGAAGATTAGCCCGTGACATGGTAAGAGGACATCTGTAAACCCAGTGGCACCAGGAAGACGCGAGACTGGCCGCGATCCATATACAAAAGTCAGACTTTTTTTGTTTGCTTAACTTACTTTGGTAGATATCCAATTACCAAACTACTAATTCATTTGATTTGTGAAGCCCCACGTTTTTTAACAGCTCTGTGCTTATAGCAGCACCAAAACCCAAAAGGATTAATTTATATAATATAGGGTCTTAATCTGATGAGTTACTTCTGAAGCTTAATTATATTTGTCCAATAGTAATTTAAAGAATTAGAACAGGGCTTTTACAATATCCTGATTAATGATGGCTTTTGCTCTGGTTTTCCTGTTCAGCCAAATGATTCTCCTGAAAAGCTTAATATCTGATCTTGCCTATAGTATCTCTCAGTTTTCCTGACTCTGGCTCAGTTTCTAGTCTTTAAACCTAAGTTTCCTCATCTACACAACGGCAACAACAGCCTCAGTTTCACTGGTAATGAACAGAATTAAACGAAGGAATGTTGGGAGAGTTTTGTTCCCTGCCAACAGAATTAGCACTCAGTAAATGGTAGCCGTCCTTCTGCTGCTATCATCAGGTTCACCTCAGACACAACGTGTCCAGGGACAGAACGTTCGCTTTTGGAAATATGAAATGTAATAATGAGGTGATCTGCTCAAGGGCATACCTCAGAAGACTGAAAAGTTCCCACAGAAACAAAACACAACAAAATAAAATAAACAAACCAAACCCCAACAACTATGCACTAATATTTACTTAATTCCCTTCCCCCAAGTCCTGGGTCACCTCAGGTCAGCCACTTGAGCCTCCTGTATCTTTGTATCTGTCTCATGGGTACTTCATGGTATTGTTTTGGTAATTATGAAGTAATGACTTTAAATGGTTTAGGAAATACCGAGTATTTATGTGCCAGACGAAATGATATTGACCTAGAAACATATTCAGCAATTATGAATAGCTTAGATAAAACAGGGAAAGAACTATTTAAATCTTTACCATATTGCTAAAGATCTTCAGATTATAGCCTATTTATTTTGATTAATTTTATTATCTCTATCTAAATGTGATAAACAGATAAAACAATATGCTTGTGAAGCTTATACTGACACTAACAAAATACATGAAATAAACAGTACAATAAATGCCAAGCACCTGCTTTAATATAATGGGTTTTCATGTGATTTTTCTTAAAATCGCCTGGCCTTCTGTGACTCTTTGGGAATTGTTTTTATCATGAGAACATAAATTCTAATGTGTGTTAACAACAGATACGACTACAGCGCATTTCTTTTTGAAACATACACAAATAAGACAAAATTTAAAGGCATAGCAATAGTTTTCTTTAAGTGTGATTTTTAGGAAAAGCTAACACCTACTCTCTAACCATCAAAGAAAAAGAACTCCAGGGAAGCCAAAAGGAAATCCATTTTTCAGCCTCAAACAAGGGAGAAACCATCTGTGCTAAATCATAAAACAAATGCACTGAGACTTTATATCAATATACACATGGGAAGGAGGTTATTTACTCTGTGGAGGGAAAAAATCCTCGTTATATTTAATCATGTGAATTTCATGGGCAAGTAGACGCCTAGGCTGTTTTAACATTTTCAAAAAAGGCTGAAAATTCTCATCTTAAAGAAACATAATCTATTCACTATCAGTTAAACTCCTCAAATAGAGCCAAGCTCAGGAAACTCCTTATCTCTATCCCATAATGTTCAGGATAAATTCTGGCAAGAGATATTAGAAAATGAGTTATTCAGTTAGTCACATCTTTTCTTGTTAATTCTTCCTCTCTAGTAATCATTCCCATTACAGGTGGTCCCTGTCTTTTGACGGTTCAACTTGCGAGTTTTTTTATTTTATGTTGTGCAAACGTGATACCGTTTGGTAGAAATTGTCAATCAGATTTTGAATTTGGATCTTTCGCAGGCTGGGGCCATGCAGTGGATTCTTCCTTGTGCTCCCAGTCAGCCATGCCATCTCGAGGGTAAGCAACTGATACACCTACAACGCCTCCGGACCCATAAGGTCATTCTGTTTTTCACTTTCTGTATATTATCAAATACATGATACTTTATTATAGAGCAGGTTAGATGGTTTTGCCCAACTGTAGACAAGTGTTTTGAGCATGTTTAAAGGTAGTCTGGGCTAAGCTACAGCGTTTGGGAGGTTAGATGTATTAAATGCAGTTTCGACTACAGCATTTTCAACTTAAAATGGGTTTGTTGAGATGTAACTTCAGCACTAAGTCAAGAATGATCTGCACTTCCTTGCACATTAATGGATTCTGCCTTGAACTCTCAAAGGTCTAACACCAGATTAGCTAAAGAAAAATGTGCAAAACACGGAAGAAGGTATTCTGGAAGATGTAATCGTTTTTTAATCAGGTTAGTGATAAAATTTTGTTCTAATGGATAGGTTTGAGTTTCTGAAAAATACTCAAAGAACAAAAACCATTTGTGTCTTTGAGTTCAGAATGAGGCAAGCCTTGAACTCACCCAAAGGTGTTCATGCCTAGAAGTGATAAAGGGCCCTCATTATAACTCCATCACACAGTGGGACATCCAAGGAGAGTGTTTCTCACCAGACTTGTGGTAGAGGGAAAAGAAAAAAAAATGAGGGATAATCTTCTGAAAAGTAATTGCAAAAGGATTCAAACGAATTTGCTATAGCTCGTACATGAGGCAACTGACTTTATAATTAATAAGCACTCAAGCTGAAGATTTCACATTCACAGGAATTTTTATAATCAATACTTTAATCTATATTGTTAACTTAAACGGGAGTCTTGTTGTGTTCTCGAGGGCAGGAATGATTCTCTAACTTTAAAAGATTATGAGGTTTAGCTGGAAAAAAGTACTTCCTAGAATCAAAACATTTCTCTAAACAATTTAATGAATAATGAAATTCCTCTCAAAGTTACACCCGATGCAGGGAGTAGCCTGTCTTGTATAAATAGGCTAAGGGAAAAAGGGAAAGATAGACACACGGAGGAAAATAATAAATTTTGGAAGATTTTATTAAACATGAGCTAAAAGTAGTTCAAGAATTCTAAACGGGCTGTGCCCTAAGACTCTACACAAATGAATCCTGTACCCGTGGTCTACATTGTATTCGTCCAACTCTGTTACATGCTGAGATAAGTCTATAAAATATATTCATTCTTTGCATTTAAAACTTCACTCCATCAGAATAACTTTATATCTCTCCACTGGTCTTTATGAATACTTTAATATTCATTTCCATTGTGTAAATGAAAAGCCAGCTTGTCATTGGGTTATATGCAAGATTCATAAAGTTTTATTTCTGAAATAACATCACTTCTAAATTCCTTCGCTCGATGCGCTGTTAGCGTCTGTTGAACATCTGACATTCTCTCACATCTTGTCTGTGATCTGCAAAGGTGAACTCTGTACCCACCTTGACAGACGAAACCTTACACAGACTATCCCAGGGAGCTTTCCGTTTTTCAGTCAACACTCAGACAGCAGCTGCATATTGAGCACCTTCTGCCTAGCTGCCGAGGGTACAGAGTTCGCGTAGGGACCCTCTGGTTCTCGCCCGTGCAGTAGATACTCAGTTGAGGGAGACACAGCACAGGGCTTTTGTAATGGGCGGCAGGCTGTTAGGAGAATTTGTGAAATCCAAATTCATCCAAGCCAGTTTCAACTGAGCTCCCCCTTCGCATCCTCCAAATGCAAAGCCACTTTTATTGTCTACAGATGTTGAACTAGCTGCAAAAAAGAACCAACCACTAAAGCTGAGGCTTTTGACCTTCATGATGTGATCATCTGTTAGGTGGTACTCTGATTTGGGGGGTATTTTCTTTTTAAAATGAATTTCTCCAACTTTTTAGTTTAATAAGGTTTCGGGTAATTCATGAAGTTTAACCTCTACGACTAAAACAAAGGGATGAATACACCTCTCCTCCAATCTCCTCCTTGGAACGGACATCCAGAATTGATCTCAGCTCTTGCTATAATGAATCTAAATCTGAAATAGTAAGAATACATTGCCTGGAAGATGGAAACAGAGGGGATGAACAGGACTGGGAAGAACGGAAGAGTAATGATAGAGACAGAGGAAGGAGGGATGAGAGTAGCTGCTTGATGCAAGAATGCATGAATGAATGTATCTATGATTCTGTCTACACTGTAAGATGCCCCCCTTGATTCTAGAAGAATTACAGGGAAAACTTTGAATAAAGCAAAATGAGAGACAGCTTAGAAGCTAGGATGGTCCAGGTATGATGGAGAGCTCAGAACAGAAAGTGATTTTACAAAAAGAATGAGAGAAACTTGATAGGGTACTTGACTGAATCATAAAAATTCAATTCTAATGGTATTAACATTTTCCCACTGATATAGTAGTAAATATTCACTAAGTGATTTTACCTGCATTATCATACTTTGCAGACAAGGATACTAAGTCAAAATTTACAAATGATTTGCCCAGAGTCAGCAAACAAATAAATGACAAGGCACAAATTTAAGTCTTCTGACACCATATTCTCTGCCCTTTGTATAGCGTCAACCTTACAAGAGACAATAAGAAAGGAGGATGATATAGAGGGGACAGTGGTTCGTCAGTAGACATTACCTGGTCTTAATGCCTTTAGTTTTCTTCTTAAAACATGACTCAACTTCTTTCAGTCATATGGAGTAGACATATCTGTATCCTCTCCCATGAAAATAATTAGTTTTCCCTATTCTTAAAGAAAATATAAACATTTTTGTTAATCTTTTGATTTTTCCATGCATTAGTAGAGTAAGGAGGAATAAAAGACTTTCTATCCTGAGATGTATATGTCATATGACAATTTCAAATTTTTTACCAACTGAGTTTCCAAAGTAGAAATTTTCCACACACAGCAAGGGTTCCTTGTCTCTGGTAATCCCACATCATTTATGGAAAATAAATCAGTACATGACTCTTCCCCAAAGTACATGCCCCATGTGGAATTACTTTTATACTGCAGGGCTCGAGAGTGAGCTTATCTCTGTCCTCTTTAGACAGACAAAAGATGCCATGAGTAAAAAAGAAAATGAAAGGAAAAGGAAGGCACTGAAGGAAAATTGAATGATAGGGTTAGAATAGGATTCTATGCTATCTTTCGTCCTTAATTGGTTGAGGATTTCCAGTGGTCTCGGTTTTCAGGGAAACATAGCCTGACAGTGATTTCACCTATTAATCTATGCTTCCGAATAAGTTCCAAATGACATAGCTTAACTTCAGGAAAGTTAGATGGCTGAATAAAAAAGCAGAGCTGGGAATGAAGTTAGGGCCACTATGAACAAATACAAACTCTAAAAACAGCAGTCTAGATGGTAGGAGAAAAAAAGGCATTGGTAACCAATAGGTGCCTTGGATAACCCCATGAGTTTAAATTTGGAATCAGGTTGCTATACATTTCAGGAGAGTGAATTATTAGACAGCAGTATTTCTGTAGAAAATAATTTGTGTTAATTTTCACAAGCTTCCTTATATCACAATAATTTCACAATTGACAATGATAACTATGACAAATTCATAACACAAGAGCAAAGCATGTCTATTGCAGAAAACGTAAAAAAATGCAGAATATTTAAATGTCTCTTTGTGAAATACACATTGACTTTGGGACGGTCTCAATGGTTTCAAGTTGTCAGAAATTTTAAGATGGAAGACCGCATCCTTTAGCACCATTTCATGCATGTAGTAGAAGGTACGTTCTCAGTATCAAGTAAGAACTTGGTTAAAAGCATGGATTTAGGCATCAGAATTACGTGTAAATCTGACTCTTCTTCAACAGCTACGTGATCCTACAGAAGTTAGCTAAACTCCCTGAGGCTTCATTTCTTCATTTCTTTTAGGGAGAACAACCATATCTATTTCCCCGATTTGTTAAAAGGTTAAATGAGATAATGTATCCACAATGCTAAGCTCAAACTGCTGTGTATTGAATCAGGGAAGACCTCCAGGCTCTACCTGAGGTGTTTCACGTTTCCCCTCTCCTTTTTTTTTTTTTAAGATTTTATTTATTTATTTGACATTATTTATTTATTTATTTATTTATTTATTTATTTTATTTTTTCTATCTCAGAGAGAGAGCACAAGCAGGCAGAGCAGTAGGGAGAAGCAGGCTCTTCCCTGAGTGGGGACCCCGATGTGGGTCCCTGTTGATCCCAGGACCCTGGGACCATGACCTGAGCTGAAGACAGACGTTTAACTGACTGAGCCACCCAAGCGACCCTCTTTCCCATCTCTTTACACATCCCACTCCCAATCTCAGTCAATAAGCTTCCACCAGACTCATCATCTTTTTAAAAACATTTTTTTAAGATTTTATTTTTTATTTATTTTTTAAATTAACATATAATATATTATTTGCACCATGAGTACAAGTCTATGAATCATCACGCTTGCACATTTAAAAGCACTCAACATAGCACATACCCTCCCCAATGTCCATAACCCAGCCACCCTATCCCTACGCCCCCAACCCCCAGCAACCCTCAGTTTGTTTCGTGAGATTAAGAGTCTCTTATGGTTTGTCTCCCTCCTAATCACATCCTGTTTCATTTTTTCCTTCCCTACTCCCTACAAACCCCCACCCTGCCTCTCAAATTCCTCATATCAGAGAAATCATATGATAATTGTCTTTCTCTAATTGACTTATTTCACTCAGTGTAATACCCTTTAGTTCCATCCACATTGTTGCAAATGACAAGATTTCATTTCTTTTGATGGCTGCATAGTATTCCACTGTTTGAGGAACCTCCATACTGTTTTCCAGAGTGGCTGCACCAGCTTGCATTCCTACCAACAGTGTAGGAGGGTTCCCCTTTCTCTGCAACCTCACCAGCATCTGTCATTTCCTGACTTGTTAATTTTAGCCATCCTGACTGATGTGAGGTAGTATCTCACTGTGGGTTTGATTTGCATTTTCCTGATGCCAAGTAACACTGAACACTTCTTCATGTGTCTGTTTGCCATCTGGATGTCTTTGTAGCAGAAATGTCTGTTCATGTCTTCTGCCCATTTCTTGACTGGATGATTTGTTCTTTGGGTGTTGAGTTTGATAAGTTCTTTATAGATTTTGGACACTAGCCCTTTATCTGGTAAGTCATTTGACAATATCTTCTCCCATTCTGTCAGTTGTGTTTTGGTTTTGTTGACTGTTTCCTTTGCTGTGCAAAAGCTTTTCTTCTTGATAAAGTCCCAATAGTTCATTTTTGCCCTTGCTTCCCTTGCCTTTGGTGATGTTCCTAGGAAGAAGTTGCTGCGGCTGAGGTCAAAGAGTTTGCTACCTGTGTTCTCCTCAAGGATTTTGATGGATTCTTATCTCACTTGAGGTCTTTCATCCATTTTGAGTCTATTTTTGTGTGTGGTATAAAGAAATGGTCCAGTTTCATTTTTCTGCATGTGGCTGTCCAGTTTTCCCAACACCATTTGTTGAAGAGATTGTCTTTTTCTCATTGGACATTCTTTCCTGCTTTGTCGAAGATTAGTTGAGCATAGAGTTAAGGGTCCATTTCTGGGCTCTCTATTCTGTTCCACTGATCTATGTGTCTGTTTTTATGCTAGTCCCATACTGTCTTGATGATGACAGCTTTGTAACAGAGCTTGAAGTCTGGAATTATGATGCCACAAATTTTGGTTTTCTTTTTCAACATTCCTCTGGCTATTTAGGGTGTTTTTTGGTTCCAAATAAATTTTAGGATTATTTGTTCCATTTCTTTGAAGAAAAATTGATGGTATTTTGATAAGGGTTGCATTAAATGTATAGATTGCTTTAGGTAGCATAAACATTTTCACAGTATTTGTTCTTCCAACCCATGAGCATGAAACATTTTTTTCCATTTCTTTGTGTCTTCCTCAATTTCTTTCACGAGAACTTTATAGTTTTCTGAGTACAGATTCTTTGACTCTTTGGTTAGGTTTATTCCTAGGCATAATATTTTATTTTTATTTATTTATCAGAGAAAGAGAGAGAGAGCACAAGCAGGGGGAGCAGCAGGCAGAGGAAGAAGCAGACTCCCCTCTGAGCAGGGAGCCTGACTCCAGACTCAATCCTAGGACCCCAGGATCATGACCTAAGCTGAAGGCAGATGCTTAACTGACTGAGCCCCTCAGGCTGTCCCCAGACTCATCTTCTTTCTGAGCTTCTATTTTGACTCTGGCTTTTTTCTCTCTTCCTGGAAATCTTGTTTTCGGGATCTTGGCATGGCTAACTCTTTCCCTTCTTTCAGGTCTCAGATGGAATTTCATCTCAAAAGAGATTGTTTCTCCCATCCTGCTCCTTAGAGGAGCTCCCTTCCCTCTGCTGTTCACCCCGAATCACATTTACCTTTGTTGTTTTCCCTACTGGACCCACCACTATCTCTAATTTTTATGTATCTATCTGTTTTTATGGCTACTGCCTATCATTCTGTAGCAGAATGGATGCCCCATATAAGTGGTGACCTCACTGCCTTGCCTAATATTGTAGTTCACTTGGCAAAGACTGGCTTCATGCTCACCAAACATTCTGTCTCTTTTCCAAGATACATGGCCATGATTCCCAGCATTCCTTGCAACCAGCATGACCACATGGCTGAGTCCCAGAGAATGGAATGTGTGGGCAGTGATGTGTGCCCCTTCAAGGCTGGATCTGCAAAGACTTGCCAATTGCCATTCTCTAGTCTCTCTCCTGTCTTTGCAGATTGGATGAAGAGGGTCCTCGAGATGACTCCACAATTCCAAGGGATTACAAAGTTGGGAGGTATAATGAAACTAGCATGCTAATCAACGGGGAAAATCTTCACATGAATAAGAAATGTTTCTATGTTGTTTAGCCTCTGAGAGTTGGGTATTTGTTACGGTAACCAGACATATGAATACCTAAGCAAACATACTCCAGGACCTGGAAAACTGCCTGACACATAGTAGGTGTTATGAGTGCAATGTCTGTGTCCCCTCAAAAATTCTTATGTTAAATCCCTAGCCTCCAAAGTGATGATGATATTTGGAGATTGGGATTTAGGAAAATAATTAGGTAATAAAAATATGAGGGTAGGACCCTTATGATGGGATTCATGTCCTTACAAAAAGAGGAAGAGAGGTGCCCACCTCCCTCCCCCACATCTTTCTTTCCCTTCCTGAGCAGGCACTGAGGAAAAGGCCATCTGAGCACACAGTAGTTGGCTGTCTGCAAGCCAGGAAGAAGGCTGTCACTAGAACCCAATCAGGCCGGCACACCGGTCTCAGACTTCCAGCGTCCTGAACTGTGAGAAATAAATCTCTGTTGTTAAAACCAGTCTCTGGTATTTTATTATAGCTGCCTAAGCTAAGACTGTAGGTACTCGATAAATATGTAATAGGAATTAGTTAAATAAGCAAAATAATTAAATTGGTGGCATTATGTCCCATCTTATATTAACTCTTTGTCCCTAAACTATATTCGTTCAAAGTGGGTCAAAGAAGAAATCACTCTCTGTGGGAAGCAATTCTATCCAGATGATGCTCGGAGCTCTCTGAGGGGTACACATTGTTAGAGGTTGAGGAAACTACACCTCCTGGGCCTAGTTTAGTGAATATTAACATAAAAAATAAAATAAAGTGACTTTGGTGTACAGTGTTACTCATTCTCCGCACTGACATTTCCTGTTTGGGATCATAAAGGGAATATGAAGGACTCATAAAACCCTAAATGAATTGTGCCATAAATGTTAACCATCACTGATAGCATGCTGAACGCTATGCCAATGCGGTGCTGCTAAGGGGACCCCTCTGCTCTCATACCTGAGAGCGAAAGCAAAGCCAATGTCAGGTCCCAGTGTGTGCCATTAAGTAGGAACCCTCCCCCACCCCGCACAAGGTTAGGTTTTAATGCGTGTCTGTCAGGAAGAAGCTCTGCCAACAAAAAGTTATATTTGTTTAAACAGGACAGCACTCCCCATGCTGAAGAGAATCCTTCACAAAATATTCCTATGCATCTTAATTATTAAATACCAAATTTGACAACTATTAGTCTTTAATATATTACCTTTTTTTTTTAAGATTTATTTATTTATTTATTTGACGGGGAGAGAGTGCACAAGCAGGGGGAGCTGAAGGCAGAGGGAGAGGGAGAAGCAGACTCCCTGCTGAGCGGGGATCCTGATGTGGGGCTCAATCCCAGGACCCTGGGATCATGATCTGAGCTGAAGCAGATGCTTAATCAACTGAGCCAACCAGGAGACCCTACCTTTTTTTTTTTTTCTCTTCTTTTTCTTTTTTTGAGATTTTATTTATTTATTTGAGAGAGAGAGAGCACTGAGGGAGAGGAAGAAGCAGACTCCCTGCTGAGCAGGGAGCGGGATGTAAGGCTCCATCCCAGGACCCTGGGATCATGACCTGAGCCAAAGGCAGATGCTTAACCCACTAAGCCAATCAGGCAACCGAATATATTATCTTTCAATTTGAGCTAGATGTCCAAACACGTGATCACATAAAGTTCATCCCACTTACCCTTAGGCCTTGATAACAACTTTGGGGAGATTTAAGGGACTCAACATCTCAATTTTAGAAGAATGGGGTGCCCAGGTGGCTCAGTTGGTTAAATGACTATCTCTGGCTCATGTCATGATTCTACAGTCCTGAGATGGAGCTCTGCATCCTGCTTCTCCCTCTTCCTCTGCTGCTCCCATTTTCTCTCTGTCAAATAAATAAAATCTTACGGGTGCCTGGGTGGCTCAGTCAGTTAAGCAGCTGCCTTCAGCTCAGGTCATGAGCCCAGGGTCCTGGGATCGAGCCCCACGTCGGGCTCCCTTCTGATCAGGGAGCCTGCTTCTCCCTCTCCCTCTGCTACTCCCCCTGCCTGTGCTTTCTCTCTCTTTGCCAAATAAATAAATAATCTTTTTAAAATAAATAAATCAAATCTTAAAAAGAAAAAAATTAGAAGTGGAAATTGTGAGCTTTAGGTCTATATTATCATCGGGCAAACTAATAATCAAGGAGAAGAGTTGGTTCCATTAAAAAAAGAATGGTTTTTTTTATAAGAGTGGTTTTGAACCCATTTGTTGAGTCAAGTACCATCTCTGTTTCTTTAGCCTTTTCTGCAGATGCCTTTAAGAACTTGTATTATTCATAGTACCCTATGAACTAAAAGAATTCTAGTGATGGCACTCAGTGGAGCATTTGGCTCTGCTGACTAAGCATAGGCATCCAGGACACTCAGAGCTGGCGAACTGGCTGTGCAGAACCACTGCCAACCATCCTGGCATTTGAACACCTCAGATGCCATCGTTAAGCTTTAGAGTAGTTATCCATTTTTACGTGCCACTGTAGAATTCGAAAAAGGCAAGTACTGAGATTTTAATTTTTAAGGAATATTTTATCATGAGAACGTATAAAGCATGTATGCCAATGCCTGTGCCCCCATCAGTCAGGGTCGGAAATAGAATCCTATGAGGAGCGTTGAGGTACCCATGAACAATCCCAAATATCCCCTCTTATTCTGAACTTGGTAACTTGCCTGGGTTTCACTTATGCCTTTGTTATTTTCTGTCACTAACATTTTAAAATATTTTTACTAAAAGCTTATGCCACAGAGTCGGGATTAGAATTCTGAATGTATGACACCTGTTAAAAGAGCTTTGCAGTCATAAACTAATCAGCATTTTCTGGTGTTCTATTTTGCTTCGTTTACATCTGTTGATTTGAAAGTGTCTAACATGTAATGGATCAGAAAATAGAACACTGGGTAAAGTGTTTTGGAAGTCTCTTCTGACTATAAAACACCAAAACTAAAATGATTTCAAGCAACAAACCCAGACAAATCTGTTCATTTTTAGCATGGTTATGTTTTTGACTTTTAGGTTAAATAAAAATAGACCCAAAAAAACCCAATTTGCAGTGATTTGAATATAATTCTATTGCTTTATGATGAAATGCAATGCAGTAAAATGGCAAACCTTTCTTCAGGTACACTACTTTATTTTTTCATTCTACTTTTATTCAAGGAAGGTGCTAAAATATTTAAAAAATATATAAATGGTTGATAAACACTTGAAAAGACTGTTGGCTTCTGCAGTGATGAGAGAAACACAAATTAAAACAATAGCATACCATTTTCACCCAGGTTAATAAAAGTCTAATTGACTAATAGTATCCAAGACAGACTGGACTATGGTAAAACATACCTTTATGAACATTGGCAGGAAGGCAACCTTGAAACTACTGCAAAAATTTTAAATGAAAATATCATTAGTCAAAGCAATTGGATTTCTCTGAACAATACTAAAAAAACCCTCACAATACATAAAGATACACACACAGTGTACACATATTTACTCTATCGCGATAATAAAGAACAATTGGAGACCATCTCATGGCCCCCAATAAGAGAAGATTTACATTCTTCATTATAAAGCCACATTATTATATTTTATGCAACAATTAAAAGGAAGATAGATTTCTATCTTTCTAGCAAGGACAGGATGCTCAGGATACATTGCTAAGTGAGAAAAAGAGGAAGTTCCAGAATAGTGAGCATAATGGGCTTCCATCTCTGTTAAGAACTATTTTGGCCTAGACTGAATTCTTTCAAGGTAACATTGTATTTCTTCCAAAGAAATTCCTTGATACACTTGTCTGGGGTGGAATCTGAGGTCCTAAAGGGACCTGAGTAAATGTAGCATTATTATTTCCCTGAGAACTTCTTGGTGGCTCCATAGGTCATGCAGAGAAGGAAGAGAGAAACAAGGAGATAGAGTAGGATATATGACAATACCCTGCACTGAATGTATAACCCCTCTTAATCATCCATCAAATTCCTGATACAAAAATCTCAAAAGGATTATTGAGAGCAAGTCTCTTATAAAAAGGAAAAAAGAATGTCTTCTTTGTTCTCGGTGTCCAAGAGAGGCATAGAGAGAGGAGACACAGCCATCATCCTTCTGGTAACGCCACAGCCTTGTGGTAAAAAAAAGAATTTCTCAACACACAAAAAACATTAACCCATTAAGGAGATTGTTAATTTTTCTACACTACAATTAAGATATTGTTTATCTAGACCATTTCTCCAAAGAAGTCATACAGATGGCCCATGGACACATATAAAGATGCTCAACATGACTAGTCATCAGGGAAATGCAAATCAAAACCACAAAGAGATAGACCGTGTACCTGTCAGAATGGTTAAAATAAAAAATACAAGAAATAACAAGTGTTGGTGAGGATGTAGCAGAAAAGGAACCCTTGTGCACTGTTGATGAGAATACTAACTGGTGTAGCCACTGTGGAAAACAGTATGGAGGTTCCTCAAAAAATTAAAAATAGAATTAACATATGATCCAGTATTTCTACTACTGGGTATTTAGTAAAAAATATGAAAACACTAATTTGAAAAGATATATGTATCCCTATGTTTATTGCAACATTATTTACACCAGCCCAATTATGGAAATGACCAAAGTGTTCATCAATAAATGAATGGATAAAGAAGATGTAGTGTGTACACGCATACACACACACAATGGAATCTTACTCAGCCATAGAAAAGAATGAAATCTTGCCATTTGCAGCAACATGGGTGGACCCAGAGGATATTATGCTAAATAAAAATAAGTCAGTCAGAGAAAGACAAATACTATATGATTTCACTCATTTGTGGAATTTAAGAAACAAAACAAATGAAGAAAAAAGAGACAAAAAAAAACAGACTATAGAGAACATGAAACAGAGAGAACAAACTAATGGTTATCACAGGGGAAGTTGAGGGGGGTTAAATAAGTGAAGGGGATCAAGAGGACACATTTATTATAATGAGCACTGAATTATGCGTAGAATTGTTGAATCACTATATTGTACACATAAAACTAATATAACACTGTATATTATATTGGAAGTTAAAAAATATTTCTCATCAAAAGAAATCATAAAAAGTGAAATAAAACTGAGGGGCACCTGGGTGGCTCAGTAGGTTAAGCGTCTGCCTTCGGCTCAGGTCATGATCTCATGGTCCTAGGATCGAATCCCAAATTGGACTCCTTACTCAGCGGGGAGCCTGCTGCTCCCTCTGCTCCTCCCCCTGCTCATGCATGCTCTGTCTCTCAAATAAATAAAGAAAATCTTAAAAAAAAAACTGAAAGAAAATATTTACTATACTATATACAGAGAAGTCAAAGATTATTCTCCAGCTGAATACAGCATTTCTACAAATAAGAAGAAAAAAGACAAATATCTTAACAGAGACATGAAGAGAATATATTGCAGGCATTTCACAGAAGATCAAAAAAGAGAGACTTCTGCCTAACCGTAAGTTGGGGTACAGCCACAATCTGCATTGCCTAAGCAGTTTGAATACACCACACCCTACTACCCAGCAATTCTACTCCTGGGCATAAGCAACATGTGTACCAGGCGTCAGGAACTCAGCAGCATTGCTCATTGTAATAAAAACAAGAAGCAGTCCATATAGTCAGCAACATTAAATTCGATAAATCAACTGTGGTACATTCAAAAAATTTTATAATGCAACAGGAAAACTGTATGAATTCTAGCTAATCACATTATAATGGATATATCTCAAAAACATAATGTTGGGCAAAAACAAAATACAGATTTGCAAAATACATATCGTATATTTTTCATTTTGACGATGTTTAAGTACCTGCATATAATAAAGCTGTGAAGAAAGGCAAGGAAATGCTTAAAATGAGAGGCTGGATTATGGTTCTTTCAGGGAGTTAGGAAGGAGATGCATTCAAAGGCCATGTGGGAGCTGCAAATGTATCTGTAAAGTTCTGTTTCTGAAGCCACCTGTCGGATTTAAAGGTGCATATTTTGTTATAATGTTGTTATTATTGCTCTATTATTTGTATTTAAATACACAGCTCAGTTTGAAGAGCTACTGAAGGGGGATGGGCATCAGCAACCAAAAAGCATCCGCTTTAATGTCTATTTGAAAAGTTTCAATGTTAATCCCAAAAGAAGGCACACTAATTTTCTAATTGAAAAGGAAAGATCCAGCCTTAATGGGTCTTTGCACAGGAACAATTATAGAGACCCTCCAGTGAGCCTAGGGGGTACACTGATGTCATTCAAGTTCACTGCCTGCAGTCCCTGCAAAGCTTGACCTTAAGAGACAGCCATCAAAAGTTCCTTCATAAAATTGATTGATAAGGGACACCTGGGTGGCTCAGTGGGTTAAGCCCCTGCCTTCAGCTCGGGTCATGATCTCAGGGTCCTGGGATCGAGCCCCGCATAGGGCTCTCTGCTCAGCGGGAAGCCTGCTTCCCCTCTCTCTGCCTGCTTGTGATTTCCCTCTCTCTCTCTCTCTCTGTCAAATAAATAAATAAATCTTAAAAAAAAATGATTGATAAAACCGTCCTTCCTTGCGCTCCTGGGTGGCTCAGTCTGTTGGGTCCTACGATCAATCTCTTAGTTCAGGCTCCCTGCTCAGTGGGGAGTGTGCTTCTCCCTCTCCCTCTGATGCTGCCCCCCACCCCATTCCCCGCTCATATGCCATCTCTATCTCAAATAAATAAATAAGACATTAAAAAAAAAAAAAAAACCACCTGCCTTTCTAGGGCATCTGGGTGGCTCCATCAGTTAAGCCTCTGAGTCTTGGTTCTGGCTCAGGTCATGATTTCAGGGTCTTGAGATCAAGGCCCATGCCATGCTCCCTGTTCAGGGGGAAGTTGGCTTGAGATTCTCTCCCTATCCTCCCCAGCCCTTACTCCCACGTTCTTTCTCTCTTCTCTCTCTCAAATAAATAATTTTTTTTTAAAGTTTGCCTTCCCTCACAGGGTGAGGGGAGCTCTTTGGAAGCATTCTTTTTTCTCAGCTTAAAATTATTTATTTTTTCTTTTCTAAAAGGATTCATTACAAGGAAGTATATTTTGCTTTTTTTTTTCCCCTCCCAGTGACTTAATAGGTTTATGTTTAGGAGACCTCACTCACATAGATGACAGATAACAGACAAATCTGTTAATTTATGTCAGCTTTAGCGTTTAAAATAGGCACAGTAAACCAAAACCTTTCCTTCTTATGTGCCTTTTATGCCACTTCCCCCCCATCTTTAAATTCTTCTCATGTATCAGATTCCTTATTTATTTATTTATTTATTTTTTAATTTGTCAGAGAGAGAGGGAGAGAGAGCGAGCAAGCACAGGCAGACAGAGTGGCAGGCAGAGGCAGAGGGAGAAGCAGGCTCCCTGCCGAGCAAGGAGCCCAATGTGGGACTCGATCCCAGGACGCTGGGATCATGACCCGAGCTGAAGGCAGCCACTTAACCAACTGAGCCACCCAGGCGTCCCCAGATTCCTTATTTAAAGGGAGTTTAATCTCACCCCCAGTGGTCATAACCAAATTGTGCAAGATGTCATTCAACCCACTAAAGTCTTTGAAAATAGTTAATTTCTTTAATATTTTATTGATGATTTTAAAATTTATTGATGATTTTAAAATTAAAAGTTGTAGTGCATTTAAGCAATTTTAGTGTTAATTTTTAAAAAACTTATCAAGAGAGTTTTAAAAAATCAAACATACAAAACCAAGAGTTGTCAGATTTAGGACTGAGCAGCAGGAGATCCTGCCTGGAACTCCAAGGAGGTCTCAGAAAATCCAAGCTTCACCACAGAAGATGTGGACTAAGCTGGATGGATGGCTGAATTCATTTCCCAAAACATCTGTTTTGGATACTCAGAATTAAGCAGTGTCAAGCCATGCATTATTGAGATGAGACAAGGGACTATCAGAAAACAGGAAAGGGGGACGCCTGGGTGGCTCAGTCGGTAAAGCATCTGTCTTTGGCTCAGGTCATGATCCCAGGGTCCTGGGATGGAGCCCCATGAGGGGTGCTCTGATTGATGGGGAGCTTGCTTGGTGGGGAGCCTGCTTCCCCCTCTCGTTCTGCCCCTTCCCCAGCTTGTGCATGCTCTCTGTCAAATAAATAAAATCTTTAAAAGTAGGAGAGAAAAAAGAAGGAAAGAAGGAAGGGAGGGAGGGAGGCAGGGAGGAAACAGGAAAGGAAACCACTGTGGCTAGGAACCAAATAAAGGGCATGAAATGTGCCAGAGGAAACTCCAGCGCTTCAAACCATGTGAAAAAAATAAAGATGAGAAGAGAGAAGCAGAAGAGTATTCTCATTTATACATGGAAAACATTGTCTTTAAGGAGAAAACCACATGAAACAAACATGGCAATCTTAGACCTCACTAGAAATGACCAACTCTGGGCAAACTTATAATGACTTCCGGTCTCAGTCTACTAGAGCAAGGATGTCAACAGCAACATATGGAGAAAAGTTGAAATTTCCAGGCAGACACAAATGTCTTCATGTATCTGAGGGGCTCTCAGTTATTTGAACCTTGAGTCCCAAGGTCTTCAGAAAAAGGTGCCATCCAAGTAGTGCAAATTGGAATTCTGTAAGCCTTCTCTAATGATCCAAATTAAAATTGATTTCTTTCCCAAAACAGCTTCTATCTATTAAGTGATTTATAAAGGATAAAACTTGTGTGAAACAGCTTTATGTGTATTATCTCATTAACTTTTCACAATGACCTCAGGAAGTAGCTTATCATTTTCCTACTTTATAGAGAGGAAAGATAGAAAGAACCTATCTTCTGGAGAATGCTGATCTGTAGCAGCATCGACCTTGGAAATACCTGTTATTCTAGTTACCATTGCTGAGTAAGGAACTACCCCAGGTTTAGTGACTTAACACCACAACCATGTCCTATGCTCATGGTTCTAAGAGTCAGGAGTTTAGAGAGAACACAGTGGGAACAGTTTGCTTCTGCTCTCCCATGTCCCAGGCATTAGCTGGGAAGACACAGATACCTTGAAATAACTCAAGCAGCTGGAGAGTGGAGTCCTCTGGAGGCTTCTTCACTCACAAATCAGGCGTGTGGGCTGAGAAGACTCGAAAGCTGAGCCCAGAGCAACTGCACACAGCCTGTCCACTCCATCTGGTTGGCTTTCCTCATCACATGACAGCTGGGGTTAGAAAGGGCTTTCAAAAAAGCCAGCTAGAAGCTACATGACCTTTTCTGACCTTGATCTGGAAGTCATGCAGCATCACTTCCACCAGACAGTATGGGGTTGAAGTGAGTGAGTCACAAAGGCTAGGCAGACAGAAGAGGAGGGTGGAAGAATGGTAACGTCAAACTGCAGAAAATTATGGGTGGAAAGGGTGGTATTACTGCAGCCATTTTGGCAAATATCAATTGTGCACCTCTACCCCCAGACTTTTTATTAAGATAGTTAATATTCATCTATCTTGTTGAAGCCATTGTTAGTAGTTAGATACTTTGTTTTCTGCAGCAAAAGAAACCCAAGTGATAATGTTCTTTACCCCAACTTCAATAATGGTAATGTTATTATCTGCTTTGTCTATTTAGTCTTAGAGGAGAGAGTGTATGTGTGTGGTGAGGTGTGGGGGGGGGGGGTGACAGCCTTAGAATTGATATAATGTGAAAGAGACACAGATGTACAGAGATAGAGACAGCTGGGTGGCTCAGTCTGTTAAGTGTCTGCCTTCAGCTCAGGTCATGATCCCAAGGTCCTAGGACTGAGCCCCACATTGGGCTCCCTGCTCAGTGGGGAGCCTACTTCTGCCTCCCCCTCTGCCTGCCGCTCTCCTTCCTCGTGGTCTCTCTCTTTCTCTGACAAATAAATAAATAAAATCTTAAAAAAAAAAAACAAAACCAAGATGTGCATAGATATATAATCTCTTGGCCTTTGGAGAATCTGGGTAAAAATCGGGGCAGCCAGATTTCTGAGCCATGAGCAGCTTCTTTCACTGTAAGTGGGCTCCACGGTATGAAAAAAAAAAAAAAGTTTAGGAAAAAAATTACCATCAAGTAGTGATCTTCAAATGCTGTTCACATGTTCCTAGAACAATTTTGAAAGATTATGTACTCTCTAGGTTTCTAGGTTTCTAGGTTATCTAAAAATTTGGTTCTGAGTTTAAATAATTGTAGTGGCTGTAAGTTCCAGACCAGGATACAGTATTCTTCTGCCTTAGCACACAGATATATGTATAGCTGGGAGAGTCTGGAAGCCCCATGGTTTATGGCGCCTGATTAATCATTATATGGGGCGTCTCCTTTGTGGCACCCCCCTGGGAAGTTTCCACACCCTAAGGCAATAGACCAAAGTAAGATTTATGTGCAAGGAATATACTTTCTTTTGTAAGGGGATGTGGTAGGGAGACCATATATTCTCTAATGCTGAACATTTTTTGACAATAAAAAGGGACACTATTAACTACTCTAAGAAATAAGCATAAACCAGGAAAACCAGGATATAAAGTGACCCTAGCAATTAGAACCCTAGTAAGCTACCAAGGAATCAGTTTACAATAGAGAATTCATGGAAGCTGAAGATCTGGTCATCATTTTACTGAAAACTGCCCATTTTCCATATTCCTTCAAAAGTTTTCCATAGCCCCCAAATTTGTATAGATCTATTATTAAGCTAGAGTCCAGCCATACCAGTTGCCAAAGTACTGAATCATCACCATATGTTAGTAAATAGAGTAACAATAATTGGAATAACCAATCAAAATAATCAATAATCTAAATTCTAGCATTTATGTTTCATTTCAGAAACCACAAGCAGGCAAACTGTGATTCTAAGACCTCCTTGTGGAATGGGTGTTGGACACAGAGCCTGAGAATCTGCTACAGAGAACTTGCTATTTATTTCCAAAGTTGATGGGTAGGGATGAAGCACAGATATTCTTATATAGAAGAAATGAGACTTGCCACTTCTTCAAATGTCTCCTTCAGGCTTCCAAAAGAAATGCTTGTCCTTCCCTGTGGGGAGAAGTAGGGTCTGGGTTCAGGAAGCAGATAGCAAGGTGAATGGGTGTCATGGACACACAGTTGTCATGGGCACAGACAGCAAATGCCTTCATTGTGGGATAAAGTCCTCTCTGATAGGCTTTTGAGACCTTTGTTTTATTTGACTACTTAACTCCTGAAGGAAGGCAGCTGGCCCGGTGCTTTGTAAACAAGTCTCCAGAGAGGGACTCTCCCGGAAACTTACCCAAGGATGAACACAGAGAGTCCTCTAGCAAGATGGTGCTGTGTCTCTACCCTCTGTCTTGTGCCAAGCTGCACACTCTTCCTCCTTTACCTGATTGCTCTCTTCTTGAAAGAGAGACAGGATCTAGAAGCTTCCACTACCTCCAGTCAGCACCAACCTCTCAGCACACTTCTATTTTTTTCATGCTCTTTATGTCTTCTTTTCTTCAGCCTTTTCTCCTTTGTCTCTATTAAGAACTGGGCTCTTCCCGGTCACAGCCTCATGATTGGCACAAGTGGTCTCCTGATTAGCCTCAGTGGGGCCACGGAAGCCTACTGTGCTTCCTCACCAGAGGAAAAGAAAACAATATGCAGGCTCCTGACCTCAACAGTGAAGATCAGATCATTGCCATCTATTTTCCATCTTTTCCCACTTCCCTGCCTCCCTCTCTACATCTCCCTGGTATCACACAAATGATAACATCATATCAGGTAAGAAGAAAAAGGTACAAGTGAGGAGCAGGTGCAGGGAGAGTAGAGAGCTATTACAAAGGGCAACTCGATGAATCCCCTTCTTTTATGACTAATGTGATCGCTTAATGGTGATCAATCCATAGGAAGTGGTGGGCGTTGTGATGTAATTCCCCACATCGAGTCAGGGAGCAAACAGAATTATCATTTAATAATAATGGTGACAAAAGTATTGAATGAATGATCAAAACCAGCACACCAGTCAATATACTATCTGGAAATTATTAGAATGATTTTATGAATGAAATGGATTACAAATAATACGACTAGGTAAGAAACTTACATGATATATCATTTACTTCTTGAGATAATAAAAACAGTATGATCTATTCAATATTTGACTTATATTATCAGATATATGACTGTACTACTTGAATATTTGAACATTACATTTTACCATTTTATATCCAACGTTAAAGAGACCATCCTAGATGCCTGGACATGGTTTCTTCATTTGCATGATTTCTTCACTTGGTAGTGCAGTGGATTAAATATTAGTAGACTTTTAATAACCTTGTATTCACATTTTCTTTTAACATATGTATTGGAATGATTATCAAGGGCATAGTTATCACCTCATTTTAGAGGGAGAAAAACAGTGGGTCTCAGAAAAATGAAACATGTTAGTGAATGTGAATAATTCTGAATTGAGATAGGGTACCCATTTCAGTCCTCTATCACTCAAAGAACACCTCTCACATGATGTCCTTCAGTGAGAAGGCTCATCCATTTCAGGAAGCTCTAAATAATTACCTAATGGTTCAGAAGGTGACCATCAGTCACTGGATATTATGATTGTGCTGGGCTGAGTAATAAATAACCCACCCGGATGTCCACAGCCTAATCCAAGGAACCTGTAGGTGTTATATGGCAAAAGGAACTTTGCAGATGTCGTCAAGCTAAGGATCTTCAGATGGGGAAATTATCCTGGATTTTGTGGGTGGGCCCTTAAATGTAACCACAAGTGTCCTTATGAGAGGCAGAGGGAGAGGTGACTACAGAGAAGACAGTGTGAAGATAGAGCAGAAAGAGTTGAAGATGCTTTGCTGCTGACCTTGAAGATGAGAAAGGGCCCATGAGTCAAAGTAAGCAAAGAAGGTAGCTCCAGAAGCTAGAAAAGGCAAGAAACAGATTCTCCACTGGATGCTCCTTTGACACCTTGAGCTCAGTTCACTGAAACCCATTTCGGACTTCCAACCTCTAGAAATGTAAAAGAGTAAAACGTGTATTGTTTTAAGCCCCTCAGTTTGTGGGCATTTGTTACAGCAGCCATAGGACACTAATACAGTGATATACAAGGGGACTCTGAGGAAGCCCTTCCTCGGTCAGGGAGAAGCCAAACTATATTCTGAAATTCTAAAGGCTGCTAATTTCAAGTTAACTAACCAGACACTCATGGAGTTTCGGGATTCCTCAGTAGCAAGGGAATGGAAGAGAAGGGGAGCTATCTGAGTCACGTCTATCTACTAACTACGCAAACATCACATTGGCTGACAGACACCCTTGAATCCCAGGAAATCAACTAGAGACCTGGAAATCTTCAATCAAACTAGTAACTCAGAGGAAAGGGCCAGAATTTCACCAGGCAGGCTGAGCATTTATAGCTTCATTAAAGGCTACTAAATTATATGACTCAAGAAAATCACTGGCAATTTATTCAGACAAGAAATGTTTCTGTGGTTTTTACCACAAAACCTCGTTGGATCTTACACTGCATGACTATTGAATCTACTCTCACTTTTTGGAGCCCCAAATATCTGTCTAGTTCTTTGGCTCACAATATGAACCTAAGTAAAAAGTATGAGGGATTCAACATTTCTGGATGTTGTCACTATAACCCAGCTCTCAGTGACCCTGTACAGAACCTCTGATTCATTTTCAGATGATACAGCTCCTTTCTCAAGATGGTAGAACAGTTGGAAACCTGGGTGGCTAAGTCAGTTAAGTGTCTGCCTTCTGCTCCGGTCATGATCCCAGGGTCCTGGGTTTGAGCCCCATGTCAGGCTCTCTGCTCAGTGGGAGCCTGTTTCTCCCTTTCCCTCTGCCTGCTGGTCTGCATGCTTGTGCCCTCTCTCTCTCTCTCTCTCTGTGTGTCAAATAAATAGATGAATTAAATCTTTTTTTTTTTTTTTTACGATGATAAAAGAGTTAAATGGTTCCTGTTCTTAGAGTCAAGAGTCAAGTTCCTTAATGCCATCTGATCAGGCATGGGAGGAATAATGGAAGAATGTCAAGTAGGCTTTAACATAGATCCTTAGAGTGCCTTTTAAATCAGAAGTACAACATACATGACAAATTTTTTTAAAGAATTTTCTAGTCTTTTGCTTCTACTTTCCACATCTGGCTCACTTTACTCATGGTGGTGTGACAAAAGAAAGTAGGTTTCTGGATTATATTTTTAAATTTTTTTTAAAGATTGTATGTATTTATTTGAGAAAGAGAGAGAGAGTGAGAGAGAAATAGAGCAGGAGCAGGGAGAGAGGCTGAGGGAGAAGCAGACTCCCCGCTGAGCAGGGACCCAGACTCCTGGCTCTATCCCTGGACTCCAGGATCTTGACTGAAGCTGAAGGCAGATGCTTAACTGACTGAGCCACCCAGGTGTCCCTCTGTTTCTGGATTTTAAAGCACAAAAAGTAGCTAGACATCCTGCAGTGATCCTAGTGGTTTCCAAGACAGGGCCACACCTATTCTTCATGCCTCACCCCAAAACTAAAATGGCGTGTTTAATACATACAAGTTCTTCCCTGAAGAGTAATGTGTATATTTAAATTAAATGATAGCAAAGAGTTCTATCAGGGGTATAATCACTGTCCTCAGCATGTAAACAAAGACATGGGGACTCAACGGAAGGAAGACTATAATACAGTGAATGAGAATACTGGTTAGAGGCTAAATAGCCAAGGTTTGACTCTCAGGTCCCACTACCAGCTGCATAACTCTGGGCAAGATTCTCAATTTTTCTGAGCTTCACTTCACTAATCTTTGAAATGGTGATAATAATAGTACCTACCACCCAGGGCTATTTTGAACATACATACCTATATAATACATATAAAGTTGGCCAGTGCAGAACTTAGAAAATATTCAGAGCTCAATAAATATCAGCTACCTTTACATGACCTTGAAGCCAATAAGAATATGATTTGGAGTATTTCATTAAATTATAATTTGTCATAATCTAACTTGACAAATAATGACTGAAGGGAAAAGATAACGAGACATTTTATATATGGAACTGGTTACTGAAGGAAATTTTATTGCCAAACACATGCAACTTGCTTTTTATTATGAAAACAAGCTGCATATATTTTGAACATCAAATAGATCAAAGGATATACAAGAAAAAGTTAATCTTTCCCTTACTGCAGAACTTCAGTTGCATTCTATAGAAGTAATCACACAGATACATGCACGTGTGTGTGTGTGTGTGTGTGTGTGCGTGTGTGTGTAAAATCTAACTTGACTCCCAGATTTCCTTCTTGTTCCTCTACCAGGATATTTTCACCCAGCAGCCTAAGTGAATCCTAAAACAATTAAATCGTGTCATGTAATTTCTTTGCTTAAAATACTCCAATGGCCCATTGTATTTAAATAAAACACAAACTTCTTACTCTGGATTACAAAGTGCTACATACTCTGGTCTCTGCTTTTCTCTCTAACCTGTCTCTCTCTGTTCTCTTCTAACTAAGCTCCAGGAACACTGGCTTTCCCTCTGTGTATATGATGAACATTCGGGCTCATTCCCACCTCAGGACCTTCACACTGTCCCTTCCCTGGAACGCTCTTCACCTTGAACTATCCATAGTTATGTCTCTTTTTTATTCAGATCTCAGATAAAACCCATCTTCCCAGTTCAGGACATAGCTGACTCTACAACTCAAAAAGCCACTTGGTTATTCTTTATCATTTCAACCTATTCTGAGTCTTTGTGCAGCATCTAATACCACTCTATATTTTTATTTGTTTGCCTATTTTTACTTATTCATATGTTTAGTTAGGTAATTGCTAGCTTCTCTGTTTCCTAGAAAGGGACCTTCATGACAGCAAGACTAGGGCCTGTTCACTCCTGGGCCTCTTTGCCTGGAAGGATGCTGAAAAATAATGCATGTCTAATAATGCTTCATACATTTTTGCTAAAAGTTAATGAGGGCTATTTAGGTCCCTTTTCCAAGTAATTTCAAAAATGGGGCTACATTGCCCTAGCGCATTCATCCCTGTACATGTCCAATCAAGTGCCAAAAGTTTAATTATTGAGGCAAAGGTATATACAATTTAAATTTTGATCATTGTTTCCAAATCACCTTTTAACAAAGTTATGCCAATTTACATTCTGAGTGGATTCCTTGAATCTTCTTTGAAGTGACTTCATGACATGATATTTGAGATACGTTCTCTCAATTTAGAAGCTCAGGACACATTATTATTTCATAACTTTGAAATGCAAACAGGATAGCCCAAGTGCAGACATCCACAGTAGACCTTCAGAATGGCTGGAGAACCCGCATTTATAGTTACTGACAATTAGATGAGTTACTATGAGAAGCATGCATGACTCCCTTTCAAAGGTCTCTCATTACCCAAGAGTCTTACATCTGAATTTTTAGCAGTAAACAAAGGTTTACTAACCAACAACTTTCCTAAGCGTACAAGTATAATTTATAATAACAAAAATCTTAGTTGATGAGGATTGGATGGAGATGCAGAAAACCATAATGGCAGAAACAGTTACCTTATTCGAAAAGGTTCTCAAATTCCATGAATGTATTTCTCCCCACCAAAGGCTTCTTTATCTTGCCCTTTGAGTCATCTATGGCAACAAGCTCAGATTCTGTGTAGTAGTAACAGGAAAATACCCTGCTGGTGAATGTATACCTGTATGTCCATATTTGTTTAAACTATATCACCAAGACCAATGATGGAAGTGGGGGCGTATAGATGCCATTGAGGCCTCCATGCCATTTTGTGAAAGACATCCTCTCCCAGCGCAAAATCAACCAACTAAAGTCATGAACAACAGCCAGAAGGGAGCCAGAAAACAAAGACATAGATGTATAGACATTCAACCTCTACAGGAATGTCATTCCAGAACTTCCACCAACCTATTTCACTCAGAAATATCTTTAAATGAAACATGAATTTTCAGCAAAGATCATCCAAACATCTGTCATTTAAGCACATAAGATGTTCTCTATTGCTCATCTCTTTTACTCAACAGCAGCGTGTTCTCCCCTTAGAAGAATTACAGCATTGAAAAAAATGGCCCAGTTAATTGAGAGATACCAACTCTGGGTTCAAGATGTACCTGCATGAAGTATCCAATATGCTAAATACAGAAAAATGGGGGTACTTACAGCAGGGTGTCCAGTACAGTAGGCATAGCTGGCATGGGACTGATAGTGCAGGCTTGCTCTTGGAAAGGAGTATGTGTTCCAGGCTGGTTGGCTGCTGTTCCACTGAGAGCTGAAGCCAGGGCTCATGGTCACTCGGGACTTACTAGTTTGATAGGCTCTCACTGTGGAGCTAGACTATCAAGAAGAAAGAAATGCAATGTAAAGACAGCTCTGTGTAAAACCCAAGTCAGCTGTATACAGCAGTAGGCACTTTTTTGTAGGACTGTGCCACGGGTCTTGGCTGGTTAAGGCAAATGGCTGATTTCTTAAGGGGAGGCCTTAAATATTGTACTGACTAGGATAAAAGTATTTTCTCACTGTTAGAATTTTCACTGGATCACAAAGCACAAAGGCTCACTGAAATGGATCGTACTGATTTTTTTCCCCCCAGTTGCAACATGCAACCCCGTCCTTCAGAAATGAGATGTTTTAGTGGTGACGCAGTGGTGCTACCGTAGGTTGTACACACACGTTCTCTCATCACAGCGTTCACCCTAGACATTCACCGTCGATCTCATCTGAATGCAATAAACCAAAACCTTACTTTAGGAGGATGGGACTGAGGCACAGATTAGTGCCTGACTCTAAATGGTCTTCAGACTCCATGAATCTTCAGACTCCATGATGGGAGGCATCACAGAAACCTGGTCATATTCCAGCATGTAACCATCCTACTACCTAATGGCAGCATAACGAGGAAGGATTCGAAACCGTCATTTACCCTCAACCAGCCGTACCCATGTAATTAAAAAAGAGAAATAGGAAAATATCTATGAACTTGCCAAATGTTAAATATACGTGGTTGTTCATAACTGTATATAGGGTAGAATGAACTGAAAACAAAACTCACTTGTATCTTCTTTGTCCTCAGATGGCTATGACATATAAGACATATAATAGTTTCTCTTCAGAGAATAACTTTCTATCATCAAATTGCAATAGCTACTTACCCAAGTAGTACAGCAACTTCCACAATGAGTTCTATTTATAAATCCATGGGCATATGCCAACTCAAGTCACTAGGAAAATGCGCTAATCTCATTGTCATTATATTCAGGAAACCTAGTGGGAAGAAACTTCTACCTGAGACTGTGTTTCCCATTAGGCTAGATTTTGATACCATTAGATACTTAGAGGAATGACTTTTCTGAAGACGAGTTTGGGCATCTTGGAGTAACTGAAAGAAAGCAAGGGCCTCGGCAACTGGAAGGTTCTAGGCAAGGCTATTTCTCTCACAATAGCCTCAAGATATTTGGAAAGGGAAGAGAAAATTTAAACCAGTGATTCACTGGTAAGCAATTTAAAATAACCCCAAACTAGAGAACACAGCCTTGTTGACGTAGACAAGTTTTTTTTTTTTTTTCTGACCCTCTGTCTCTACTCTCATCCTCAACCTAACTAACCATGTGTACTCTCCAAGTGTTCAATAGTTCAATGGTATGTCCAGGTACAGCAATGCAAAGGTAGACACTGCTGCCTACCTCCCTAGGACAAACCTGTGTTGGAGAAGCAATAGTAGACGTCTATAAAATTGGGATTTTGGTGGGGCGCCTGGGTGGCTCAGTCAGTTAAGCATCTGCCTTCTGCTCAGGTCATGATCCCAGGGTCCTGGGATGGGCTCCCTGCTCGGTGGGTGAGTCAGCTTCTCCCTCGCCCTCTGCCCTTCCCCTGCTCATGCTTGCTCTTTCTCTCTCTCAAATAAATAAATAAAAATCTAAAAAAAAAATTGGGATTTTGTACATGGTCCTAAGTATGGAAGCTCCATATTTATATGTTATATGTGTGATATATACTATCACATGTTATATGTGTGGTATATACTATCCCTTCAAAGAGTAATAAGCTCACCCACAAAACTATCATTGGCCCTGAAAGTATCTTGGCTTTCTGCTCTGCATCTATGGTCACTAACATTAATCACTCTCACTAGCTCAGTAGGTTCTCAGGCTAGCTCCTTCAAGACAGAACATGGTTAGTTCCTTTATCAGTTTTCACATTTAGATCAGCTCCTGGACCTTAACATTCTTGGAAATTGTGTATGCACTCATCTCTTGGTTTAATTATGTTTCCACATAGCTTCAGTCTCTCCTCAATGATTTTATTCGTGGTGGTCTTCCTCCTGCACATTCTTTTTGGTCCCTCCTTTACAAACCTCACATTCAAGCTACACTTCATACTTGGTCCCAGTTCCCATGCCCTTGCCTTCCTCCTCTCACACAGCCCTCCCAGTGTGGCTCAAACACTTCAGTCTGTGATTGCATTGTTTTGTATTGTTCCCACTATATGTAAATTTCAGCTCTCCAACCTGGCTGAGAGTCTAATGAGGTCAAGATCGGGTATTGCTGTATTGCCTTTTTCGCAGCTCAAGGAGTCTTTATCTCCCTTGCCCTTGGAAGGCTCTGAAAGTGTTTATCTCCTTATTGCTGCAATCATCTTTCCCTCTGACTCCTTGACCCTTCTGACTGTACCTTCCTGTCTCACCTGCTTCCTTATCTTTCTATTTGCTCTCCCCAAATGAGGTTTTTTTTGCCAGGGCTTAATTTTCAGTTCTGTGCTATTCATTCTTTCAACTTCCCTCCTTTGTGATCTTATTCATGGTCAAAGCTTTCAGTATTAATTCTAAGAAGATGACTCTCTGATGTAATTTACCAGTATGTATTCTCTCCTAAATTCCAGTCTCAAATCTTAAAATATCTGCTGGATATGGATGTATAATTATCAATCAACACAAATGGAACCAAAGTTTAAGTTACTGTGTATAAAATTAAATGAGTGTATTGTTTTACTGTAAAATTTCACCTCCCCACAATTTCTTTATTTCTGCTAATATTATGGCATTATTTTGAAACCAACTGCTTTGACCCTTTAGAATGCCTGTGACTCATTTATTTGTCCTCCAGCCGGTTATCTAGTGCCACCAAATTCTATTGACTCTCTTCAGTAGGTCTTGAACTGATGCTGTCCTTTCCATTCCCATTACGAGTACCCAGTTCTAGGATTTTATCAGTTTGTATCTAAGTCACTAAAATTACATCAACAACCTTCTACCTTAAGCCTCAATTCACTCTACACAATGACATCAGATTAGTTTTCCTAGAAACTTGCTTTTATGGTGTTACTCCCTAATGAAAAATGTCCATTCCCTCTGAGACAAAATCCAAAATTCCTAGTCTCCTTGAACATTCTTTCCAACCCTAACCAATAATGCAAGGCTTATTTTTTATTCCTTTCTATATAGTCTCAAGCTCCAGATAGATTGTTACTCCGAACAATATTTATGTCTGTCACACCTATCTACTTCCTAGAATGTACTCCCCTGCTCTTAGTTCACTTGACCCTACCAGACTGTACCTTTTCTGGAAAACCTATTTCAACACTCAGCTACCAACCCAAAAGGACTTTCACTTCTACTAGGCACTGACATTACAGATTTTCTTTCATATTCTCTGGCTCTTTCATTTGTGTGGTACCCAGAAAATCAATACCATGACTTCATGAGTAGAACTCATCAAATCCCCTAATCAGTCTGTCACACAACAATTCATACGTCTCAACACACATCTTTGGGAACAGGTGTCTCAATTGTATTTCTTCAGAAGGAGATCACCATGCAAGAACCTGAGTATAAGTAGTTCATTTTGAAGTGATTCTAGAGAAAATCAGTAGGAGATTAGGAAATGTGACAGAGAAAGGAAGAGACAATCCATTTGCATCACTGAATAAGTTATTACTATGGAGAACCAATTCCAGTGGGAGGCTCTGGGAGACAGTGTAGAACATGTTTCAGAGTTACCTTATTGGAAGTGCAAGGAAGCTGGGGTATTTAACCTGATTCCCATTCATCATTGGCTGAGGGCTACTACTGAGAGCATTATTCCCTGGCACAGGCATAGCCAGCCTGCCCCACACATAGGCCAAAAGAAAGTTCTGATGTAGAGAGTCTCATGGGACTGTTAAAATGCTCTGAGAAAGTAAGTGCCAGAAAGTATGGGCAGAGCATCGATAGCATCAATGTTAGGTGGATGATTCCCTGAACTTCTTTTTTTAAATCTTTAAAAATGTTATTTACTTATTTGAGAAAGAGAGAGAGAGAGAACACAAATGGATGGAAGGGCAGAGGCACAGGGAGAAGGACTAGCAGCCTCCCTGCTGAGCAGGGAGCACGATGTGGGGCTCGATCCCAGGATCCCAGCATAATGACCTGAGTTTAACTGACTGAGCCACCCAGCCTCCCCCTGAAATTCTTCATATCTGTCATAGAACCCCAGACACTTGAATTTTCCTTTTGCATGACTGAGAGCAAAGGACTCAAAAATATTGATCAAATTGTCTTGACTAACACTCCTGTTAAGGATTTACCTTAAGGACAGTGCATGAAAGAAAATACTGGGATGGCCAGGAAGCATGGTGAAGAGGTGCTCAAAATCAGTAGTCATCAGGAAAATATATAATAAAGCTATAAGAAGATACCAGTTTATATCCAGGCAAGAGGCTAAAACTAAAACCATTGACAACACTAAATGTTGGTGAGGTTACGGAGGACCTGGAACCTCATACATTGTCAGGGTCAAACTGTATGGCCTCTGCTTGGTGGTTTCTAATAAAATTAAGCCTATTTCTACTTATGACCTTGTAATTCTATCCCTATTTACCCAGAGGAAAATAGATTTACACAAAAATATTGTATAAGAATGTGCATAGTAGCCTTATGCATAATAGTCCCAATCTGGAACTTAGTCAAATGTCTATCAAGAGGAGAATGGTTTAAAAAAAAAAAGTGCTTTCCTATAATGGGATACCACTCAACAATAAATAGAACAAACTTCTGATATACACAACTATATGGATAAGTCTCAAGATCATGCCAAATAAAAAAAGACCAGAAATAGAAGAATAGATATGTGTGATTTCATTAAGTTCAAAGGAAGGAAAACATAGAACAATAGAAATCAGAAAGTGGTTTCTGGGGGTTGGGGTGAAGGAAAATTGATTAGAAAGGGGAATGAGGTAATTTTCTGGGGCAATGGAAATGTTAGTCATCTAACATGACCATGGGTGGTCATTACATGAATGCATACATTTGTCAGAACTCATCAGGTGTGAACACTTGAGATCTGTGCATTTTATGTCTTTCTTTCTTTCTTTTTTAAGATTTTTATTTATTTGAGAGAGAGAAAGAGAGAGAGCACACAAGCAGGGGAAGTGGCAGGCAGAGGGGAAGGGAGAAGCAGGCTCCCTGCTGAGCAGGGACACCCCCCGCCCCATGCAGGACTCAATCACAGGACAGGGAGATCATGATCTGAGCATAAGGCAGCCGCTTAACCAACTGAGCCACCCAGGTGCCCATTTTATGTCTTTCTTATATTTCAATAGAAGTGAAATATACTTTGGCTCCAAAAGGCTGATTCTGAATTTTCCATCAATGTGGAGGATAGAAATGTCTCATAAAGCTGAAGCCCAGTGATCTAAAAGTCCTAATTTTCTAGACCTCATAATTGGCTAGTCTGAGTTCTGCTATCTTTTCCCTTCTTGGTCTACTCTCTGAGAGCAATGCCAGGGAGAATCTAACGGCTAAAAGGCAGGCAGCCAGAGAGAAGAGTCTGGACAAAGAGCATCTGAATAACCAGGAGCTGGCAGCATCATTTGGTGTCTGCCGACAGATCAGAGGTCAGGGCTGTTGGAGCAAGAAAAATGGAGCCCAGCACAAAAGAAGGGCCCTCTTACATGCTTCCAGAAATTACAGAGCTCCAGGGAGCACTTGCTGTTGGCTCTACTCAGTCAGCACTAGCAAACAAAAGAAAGATAAAGGGAGGGGCAGAAGGAAGCTGCACAAGAAAAAAAAAAAAAAAAAAAAAACGCAATAGGGAAGAAAGCAATAACACTAAGATTTCCAGACACAACTGAGTGTATGCTACAAGGGCATACTAAAAGGTAGCATTTACATGCAACTTACTACTTCTCAGACACTGTTCTAAACGTTTTATATCTACACTGTGATAACGCATGTGTTGCTCATAACAATATTATAAGGTAGTTATTATTATTATCTGCATTTATAGGCAAGGAAACTGATGCGGAAGAAAAATGAGATAATTTTAAAATGTAAGGATATAGAACCACTAAGCAGTTGAGTGGATTCATACCCCGACTGGGTGCTCCGTAATCCATCCTCCTCTTCCACTATCTTGGTTTGCATTCTCTCGGAAACAGATTCTAAGGCAAGGACTGGTTTGGTGTTTTGTTTTCTGTTTTGTTTTTTGGGGGAGGATGGCGAGTTCATTACAAAAATCGGGAGGAAAGGAACAGTGAGACTGGCGCAGAGCATGAGGATACACTATCACTGTTACTGCAAGCTATGCTGTAAAGCAACAATCAGAGAAGTCTCCTGAGACATTTGAGAAGTGTTCAAAATGCCGCCCAGAATTGTCCACGGAGAGATGAGAGGTTAGAGCCCTGGTGGACTCGCTTCTGTCACCCACCGGGTAAGGGCTGCCCTCAAGGAAATGATCACTGCTAGCACTTCCAAGCTATGTTTGGACATGCGAGAATAAACTTTCTTGATATCCAAGGAGAGCCTGGGGCAGAGTTGAAAAACACACAGTTAAAGTCAGGTGGGATGCCGTTAGTGCTTGGTGGATAAGAGCCCTCCACTGCAGGTGGGTTAGAGTTGAGATCAAAGATGAGCCAGAGATGGGGTTGGGAGAATGTTATGCGGTTGCCAGTGGTAGCTCCTGCAACCACCTCTCTGAGAGTTAAGAATTATAGCTATGTTTATTATAGAGCATTTACAGCTACGTTTGTTTTAGACATTGTCTCTGAATCCTTGAAACATTTGATGACCTAGCTGTTATTATCCCCATTTTCCTGAAGACAGATGGGCATACAGTGTTTAGGCAACTAGCCTGAAGACGCAGCTAGGAAAGATACAGCGCTAAGGATTGAAGACTCAAAGGATGCAGAAGTATGGGTGATTATGCAATCAACCCCTTGTATCTCCCAAAAATCAGGCTTAGGAATGAACCGCATACTGCACTCTAAAATGGAGATTAAGAGAGAAACCAGTAAAGGTAAAAGTTGATATGAATATATAGAGAAAGTCAATGATCCCAAAGAGCACACAATGGTTGTGGGAGGCAGGCATAAGCAGCACTCACTATTATAAAAAATATCACCTTCCCCTGCTGGTAATATCATTATTACATGGTAATGCTCTAAAGTTAACTCAAGTTCAGTGATTGGCGATGACACAATAACCAACTCAAACTGCCCACATATGCCTCCTTTAAAAGTGTCTTAGTCTCCATAAGTGAATGTCCTCCTCAGCGGGAAGAAATTCAAGGAAACTGTAGAAACACACTCAATAAATTTAAACTGAAATTTAAGTATATTCCAATGGTAACCTAAAAATGCTGCCAAAGTTGTCTTAAGGGGAATTTATATTTTTTTATAATAAATACTTTTGAAATGCATACAATGTACTTGTATGTACTAATAGAGCAGAGCCCCATAATAATTACTGTAGTAGGTGTGCTCCACTAGTCTACCAGTCCTGCCAGTCTTCCCACGGCTCCGGCTGACCACAGGGTATGCCTGTACAAACATGGTCATCCCAGGTTAACTGCGCCTCCCAACCTCCTGCCCAACCTGAGTCTGGTTGAACCGGTAGTCACCAGACCGGATGACTTCTCCCGGAAATACAGAATTGTCATCTGATGACTCATAAGCCTCCACTGGGTACCTGAACTCAGAAGTGATGCAAAGGTAGAAATGGGGTTTGTTTGTATGGATAGAGAAACAAACCAAGCCCTTCAGAAGGCTAGTGGGGCTGGGGGGGAGGAAGAGGGAAACACAACCTATGGAGAGTAACAGAGGCAAGAAGGAAGAGACACTCTTGCTTAAAGGACATGAAAGGTACATTTCAGTTCTGGGTGACTTTTATAGTTTTTGGCTCTGGTCTCTTGCAACATTGGCTGTACTCCTGATCCGAGTTCCATAAGATATTACTGTATCCAGACATTAAATCCTTCTTTCCTGCTTAGATCTTGAGTAGAAATTGCAATTAAATGACCACTGATTATGCAAAGTGAAAGGAATAGATGTGCAGAAAGAAGCAGGGTTGAGACCACATGACCCAGATGGAGAGAGAAACCAAGAGCTTTCTGGTTCCCACAAGGCCTGTAATATGTTTCATGGGAATCCTGTGAACCATTCCGGTGACTCCCCATTTGCCTTCACCCATCTGAGTGCATTTCCCTTCCTAATAACCGAATGGTTGCTTTTGGGGCATTAGTATTCTTTTTCTTTTCCATGTACCTTCATTTTCACTTGTAGAATGTACTTATGTTCTCCTTTGGCTTTTTTTTTTTTTTTACATTTAAAAAATTTTTTTTTTACATTTTATTTTTTTATTTGACAGAGAGAGAAATCACAAGTAGGCAGAGAGGCAGGCAGAGAGAGAGGGGGAAGCAGGTTTTCCACTGAACAGAGAGCCCAATACAAGTCTCGATCCCAGGACTTGAGCCTAAAGCAGAGGCTAACCCACTGAGCCACCCAGGCATCCCCTCCTTTGGCTTTTTAAAATCAGCATTTTCCGCTGACATTAGGGATTCGGTGACCCTTCATTGAAGATTTTAAAGTTGTTTCCATTCTAAAGCAAGCATCATATAAGTAAAGATAAAAGTCATGAACCAAACATTACACCTAAAAGGACATTTTGGGTCAGCCAGTGAGCAGAAAACATGACCAAGTACCCATGAGCGATGGCAATCAGCAGATGGTTAGAAATTCAGAAATATGACATCTATCTAGCTTTGGTTCCTAAAGCACAGTGTTGTAAATGGAACCACACCTATATTTTTTGCATCATTCTTTTTCCCCCCAACTGTTCATTTTATTTTTAGTATCACATTACCAACATTGTAATAAGAGAATTAGTAAATATTTATATACACATCTACATGTATGTGCACCCATGCACACATACACATGTATATATACACACACATGCATCAGTTTCAGAAGAACCCACAATGAACTTTTTTAGTAAGCAAATGTCAACATGAAGTTCACAGAGAGGCTAAATGACTTCCTGTGTGTGTTTATTTCCCTGTACTGCCCCTGAGGAAGTCTAAAAAGAACAGTTTCTACCCAAGGGCTCTCAGAGTTTCAATAGGTTTTTCAAAGTTCCCTCCCCACCCCGTGCCCCAAGCAAAGGATTCCCGCTGTGAGGTTTCTAAAGATTTCACTTACAACCAGCCGAAAACAGAGCCTGAATGGACCATAAAACCCACACCAAGCCTCTCTTTGCACCCCTGTGTGGGACAAGTGGTTACTTTGTTCATTTACAAAGGCTGGGCAAGCGAGGGAGAGAGAGAGACAAACTGCCCTGATGGTATAAGAAGCTCCTTTCAAATAAATCCTTTCAAATGGATCTAAATCATGACACTCAAAAAAGGAAGAAGGCTGCTCAAGGAAACGGGGAAGGACTTCTAAGTTCTTCTCACACCCCATCGCCCTCGGAGGAACAGAAAAAAAAGTTTTCTCTTCTGGGACGTATTATCTTTTATAACATTCCTCAAAGATGAGTCTCTTGCTTGGTCTCCACAGACGTGCTTCTCTGAGGAAAATGAGGCCTTCTTGTTACTGTTATTGTCGCTTCCCTGACAGGGGGACTGTCTTGACTTTTTCTAACATCGCTTCTTTCACGACTTGTACATATAAAGGGCCTGAGTGATTTGCTTTGCTTATCAGAGACCGTTTTTATAAAATGATCATAAAACATGGCGCTTTCTGGCACTTCATGCTATTGTTATTGTCTAGCATCAGAACTTCAAAGGGTGGAACGTGACCGAACATTCTGTATGCTCTGCAGACCCATTTGAGGGCTCTTGCCAGCCCCTGCTGAAGACTATCCCTAGACCAGCAGATCATACTAGGTGAGTCCCCCAGTCACTCATATCTGATGGGACCAGGTAGTCACCAGCCCATCCTGACTAATCAGATGCTCTCTTAGACCCTGGGAATGGCCACATAGTAACTAGTAAACCCGTTAGGCTAGAGGAAGAAAAAGCTCTGACCACTACAAAGTACAAATTAAAAGAATGACTGAGAGTACTTGGGAGGTTGGAAAGAGGGTTTCTGGCATGAATGCAAATGGAGAGGAAATTTCACATTCTCTCAGATGCTCTCACATACTAATCCAGGAAAGGAATCCAGGAAGTCAAAGTCAGGCACTGTTCTCTCCTAAGCTTTTTCACTTTGGTAAATTCCCATACCCTTAGAATACTGGTACGACTCTGCAGTTCTTGCTAAGAGGAGAGATGGCTAGTATAATGATTGTACTTTTTTTTTCTTTCTTCCCCATATCAGCTCAACTTTTATTCCCTGCCCCGCCCCCACCCCTGCCCCACCTGATGGAATGGTCACAGGACCCTGACAGCAGCTCTAAGTGTTGGAGACAGGATTGGTTCCCAAGCCAGCAATTGTTACTATTCTGGTTTGTTTGTTTTTAAAGATTTTATTTATTTGAGAGAGAGAGAGTAAGAATGAAAGCATGAGAGAGGAGGGTTCAGAGAGAGAAGCAGACTCCTCACTGAGCAGGGAGCCCGATGTGGGACTTGATCCCGGGGCTCCAGGGATCTGAGCTGTAGGCAGTCACTTAATCAACTGAGCCACCCAGGTGCCATGTTACTGTGTTTTTAAACACTCATGTCAGAATTTCTCAGGGCCTGACCGCGCAGGATGTGCCTTTTCCTCCACCCAGCTTACCTGGGGCCAACGGTGAATGAAGCCATATTGGATAGGGGGTGACAAACAGCCCTCTAATTCTGCACCTTCGCCCCCTTACTCCCTGAACGGTAGTGGACAGCTGCTGGACAGCTGCCCGACTGGCTTCACTGCCTGCAACCTAGACCCGCATGGTGGTCGAACTTAATGTGCCTCCCAAAGGTGGAAGAGTTGGAGTAAAAATGCACAGTAGAAGGAATAGCAGCTGAGGGTAAAAGAATGAATAAACGGTTATGCAAAGGGGAAATCTGCTATTACATTAACACCGTGAAAGAGGTTGAGTGCA
This sequence comes from Mellivora capensis, assembly GCA_004024625.1. Classification (NCBI taxonomy): domain Eukaryota; kingdom Metazoa; phylum Chordata; class Mammalia; order Carnivora; family Mustelidae; genus Mellivora; species Mellivora capensis. Next base: position 253,568 of record PISX010000581.1, read on the forward strand.
AGAGATGATTATTGTCTGAGCTCAGTTATAACAGATGCCTGAACGGGCGAAGACAGGTGTTTGCTGAGACCACTCTTGCTTTTTGGAACCTGACAAGATCAAATGGAAGCCTGCAACCCTGAGTGGCCTTGCCCAGGGAGACATTCTTCATACAATGTGAGGATGAACTGGACTAATGATGAATGGCTAAATGTGATTCTAATCCTATGCCAGTATCTTTTGAGTTACATGTCATTTCGCTGTGAGGGGTCCATGGCCAGAGACTGGGGCTGGGAGATGAAAGAACAGAAAATCTATACATTGCTTTCTATCTCTATCCCTGGTTCCTGGCCCAGAGCTCATAAAGCCCTTGTGATTTCCTAAGTGATAAGACTACTAGGAGCAACTTTTGTTCTAATATTTGGTTCCTGGGACAAAACTCAATCCCTTGGGATTTCCTAGGTGATGGCTGGATCTTTTGTTCTAAGGAGGCAATGCTTGGAGGGTCTCCAGAGGGGAGCTGGTCACCAGAAAGGTCAAGCCATGATTTGAAGTTTGGGACTTTCGGCCCCAACCCCATTCTCCAGAGAAGGGAATGGGTGCAGATCGAGTTCATGAGTGTCATGCCAATATGGTAAAGCCTCCATAAAATCCTGAAAGTGAGGCGTCTGGGTGATGGAGCTTCAGGCTGGTGACCACGTGGGGGTGTTGGGGGTCAGAGCGTGGCCTATGCGTCTCTGCCATCTGCATGTTCATCTGAAATCCTTTATCATATCATTTTATATACAAAAAATTGATAATGTAGTAAGTAAACTCTTTTCCTGAGTTCTGTGAGCTGCTCTAGCAAATTAATCAAACCTGAGGAGAGGGGCATGAGGACCTCTGATCTATAGCCAATTGGTCAGAAGCACAGGTGACAGCTCTAGACTCGAAACTGGCATCTGACGTGTGTGTGTGTGTGTGTGTGTGTGTGTGTGTGTGTGGTGCGGGGGGGAGGGCAGCAGTCTGGTGGGATATGATGCTGTGTCCAGGGAGACAGTGTCAGAATTGACTTAAACTGTGGGACACCCACCTCATGGCACCAAATCGCTTGCTTTGGGGAAAACCTCCACAAATTTGGTGACCAGAAGTATCAGAAGTAATGTGTTTTGTGTGAGTTGTAAAGGAAATGCCCAGGACAAGTACGTTTTTCCCATTCACCCCTCCTGTGCCTCAGTTTCCTTTTCTGCGATGCTGGACTGAGAAGAGAATCTACCTCATAAGATTGGCATTGGGGTTAAATAAATTAACAAAACATTCAATAGAATGTCTCGTATAGGGGCGCCTGGGTGGCTCAGTGGGTTAAAGCCACTGCCATCGGCTCAGGTCATGATCCCAGGGTCCTGGGATGGAGCCCCACATCGGGCTTCTCTGCTCAGCAGAAAGCCTGCTTCCCCCTCTCTCTCTTTGCCTGCCTCTCTGCCTACTTGTGATTTCTGTCAAATAATAAATAAAAATCTTTAAAAATAAAAAAAGAATGTCTCATATTCATTAGATGTTACTACTGATTATTACTGAATTAAAATGTGACTATTTAATTTTTTATTTTTAACACTGTACAAACATAACTTTAGGGACTAGAATTTGTGAAAGACTTCTTTCCTTCCCTCTCTCCCTTTTTCCTTCCCCTTTCTCTTCTTTCCTCCCTCCCTCCTTTCCTTTTAGCGTTCCTTTCTTTCCTTCTAAATGGAAAAAAAATCAACCTAGCAAAGGCTAATTTCTTTATATCTGAGTAATTGATTCTAATACTTATTTTTCTTTTCCACACTAAAAGTCACTTTACAGCTAATTCCTGGCTCAATGCACATTCAATGAGCCCAACCACACTATTGCTTCTGCCTGAGTGTGTTGGAAGTTAAAGTCACATAGAACATCCCTGGGGGACAGTCCCACAGCCCCAGAGTGACTGAAGACTGGAATGGGCTGATTCCCCAAAATGAAATTAGCCTATAAAAATGACAATAAGATAAATGGAAAACGATTCTTACAAGTCTTTTAATAGCTTAACATCAAGAGGTAAGCTAGTTCATCTGTTTTAAGAGGAATTGCAATGCTAGACCATGAAGTGATGCTGGGGCAGGAGTTAATAATCTTCTTATCTCTACCACGTCTAGCACCCTGCAGATGTTCCACATGAATCATCCAGCCATCCACTCATTAAACACTTATTTAATGAAGGCCTACAATGGGCCAAATATTGTGTAAAGGCTGGGACTACAACTATGAGAAAGAAATTAATAGAGATGAATAATTAGCAAGGGAGACAAACATTTGCATAAACACATAAATAGCAATATAATTGTTTTCATGGGGAAGTAAAATGTAGTAAAAAAGGAATATACAGCAGGGGGCCCTACCATAATGTGGCAGCAAAGGAGGAAGTTGTAAGGGAGGCTGTGTATACTGCTGGGTATAAATTGGAAGAAGTAGTATTTAAAACAGTATCTGAAAGAGGGACACCTGGGTGGCAGAGTCCATTGAGCGTCTGGCTCTTGGTTTGACTCAGGTCATGATCTCAGGGTCCTGGGATGGAGCCCCATGTGAGGGTATGGGAGCTCTCTGCTCAGCAGGGAGTCCGAGGTTTCTCTCCCTCTGCCCTACCCCTCACTCATGCATGCCCGCACTTGCACCCTCTGCCTCTCTCTCAAATAAATAGATCTTTAAAATAGTATCTGAAAGATAGAGGAGTATTCTAGATGAAGAGAAGATGAAGGTACTAAAAGCATGGTCCTGACTGTGTGAAGGTTCGGGGGCAAGAGACAGCAGGGTTAACATGAGAAGATCAGTGGGTCCAGAGTTAAAAAGAAGAGCAGTGTGTCCTGAGGCTATTCTGGGGAAAGGGTCCAGGAACTGGAAAAAAAAAAAAAAAAAAAAAAGCCTGGAGAGATAGGGAGGGCAAAATCCAGAAAGACTTTAGGAGTTTAAGTTTTTACCCAAGAATAAAGGGTAACCAAGATGGGTGAATGATTAGATTTCCATTTAAGAGCAAATTGTTTTCTGGAAGTCCCTGGAAAATGGATGGGGGCGGGATCAGACCAAAGGGTAGGGTTGGTTTGATTAGGAAGGTAAAGAATAGAGGCGGTAGTACAGAATAGAGGCGATAATAACCTGAAGCAAGGTCTAGATTTGAGATATATTTAGTAAAGACTGTCATTAGGACTTTTGGAAATGAGGAATGGGCTGAAAGGTGTGAAGAATCACAGGTGATTCCCAGGTGAATGATGACACAGTCAGTTAATTTAGGGAACAAACAAAGGTGTTCATCATCAGTTAGTGTCCTAGCTAATCCTCAAAGATAATAAACTCAATTTTCAACCTTTTGGTGTTGAGATGTCTGTGTGTCTACAGTGTAGAGAACTATGGGCCTAGAGTTCACCGGAAAGCACCAGGCTGGAGAATTGGAAGTCTATCAGTAACTACAACCATGCAAATGAACTGAGTTTAGAAGAAAGCTTAAGGCTATCACCAAAGTTATTAGTATAAACTTCAGGTGATGAGCTAATTCAATTAGGCCTAGTATCTAAAAAATTAATTCCCATCGGCCAAAGATGTAAGGAGTGGCTTATTAGTGGAAAGTTCTATTACTGTTTCCATGCTGCAAAGTATGGCAAAGTACCAGGAGTAGTTTGCCCTTGGCATCAAGCTCATTCTAATATTAGTACCACTTACTGAGTTTTCATTCTAAAGCAAACAATGCACTCCATAAAAATCATCACAGATTGAAAAAAAAACAAAACAAAAACTGGACTAAGTGTCAGAGAATTAAGGAGAGTCACAAATGAATCTCAATTTTTTTTGTTTGTTTCAGGTTATTTATTTATTTATTTTTGAGAGAAAGAGAGAAGAAGAAAGCATGCACACACATGTGCCCACAAACATGTGGCCACAAATGGGGAGGGGAGTGGGGCAGAGGCAGAATCAGAGAGAGAGAACCTCAAACAGGCTCCACACCCAGCTGAGAGCCTAAGGCAGGGCTAGGTCTCACAATCTGAGATCATGACCTGAGCCAAAATCAAGAGTGGGACACTTAACTGACTGAACCACCCAGGTGCCCCTGTTTTGTTATTTCAAATGGTAATCATTACTCAAGGACTGTCCTACCCATCATGTAACTTTGATTATAATACCTCTCCAACGCATCTTCTCCAAGAAATAATGCCAGAACTTAATGTCTCCTTAGTATTGTTATAGGTTGATAGTGTAGGATGTTATGGTGTATTTGTTACAACTATTTCCTCAGCTAATTAAATAATGGGTATTTATTGTCAACACGTGCAAGACACTGTGCCAGGTCCTACAGAAGGCACAAAGAAGTGACAGATTGTCACCCTGAGTAAACTTTCCATGCATTTGAATATAGCAGTAGATACTCAGTAAATGTTTGTTGAAAGAACTGGGCCTACTCCCCCACCTCTTGCCACAAAAATTATTTTCAAGTGTTCTACTGAAATTTGAGCCAGTGAACTCTTACCCCATTGTAGTCCTTTAGCGGATATTAACTGTTCCCTCATCTTTATTATCACATCATTTTGGAACTTATATCATGTTTGTGTGTGTGTGTGACAGTTATATCTAAATTTAAAACTGTTAGGGAGTGCCTGGGTGACTCAGTCTGCTCAACCAACTCTTGATTTCGGCTCAGATCAGGATCTCAGGGTCATGAGATCAAGCCCTGCATTGGGCTCCGAGCTGGATATGGAGCTTGCTTGAGAGTCTTTCTCTGCCTCTCCCTCTGCCCCTCTCTCTACTCTCTCTCTCTCAAATAAATAAATAAATAAATCTTTAAAAGTGTTAGAATATGTATTTAGGCATACATTTAGACACATATGTGTACACACATGTGCACATGTGCGCATACATGTGCACACATGTGCGCACACACACATTCCACAGCCTTTTAGATCAGGGTTGGCAAACTTTTTCTGTAAAGGGCCAGATAGTAAATATTTTAGTCTTTATGGGCCATAAAATTTTGGTACTAATTATTAAACCTGACATTGGAGGGTGAAAGCAGCCACAGATATTCTGTGAAAGAACGGGTATGACTGGGACATCTGGGTGGCTCAGTCAGTTGAACATCTGCTGTAGGTTCAGGTCATGACCTCTGAGATTGAGTCCAGGGGCCGCCTGCTCGGTGAGGAGTCTGCTTCTTCCTCTGCCTGTTGCTTCCCCCACTTGTGCGCACTCTCTTTCTCTGACAAATAAATAAATAAAATCTTAAAAAAAAAAAATGGGTGTGACTGAGTGACAATAAAATTTCAATTGTAAAAATAAGCAGGGAGCTAGATTTGGCTTGATATAGTTTGCTGAACACTCTTCTAGACTCTTAACTATTTTTTAAAAAATCTTTGTACTTTTCCCAGCAACTAGCATAATGCAATGAAAATAAGCAACAAAAGGAGAGGCTTTGGCTCAATTTATACATTTCTTTATATGCTGATAGAAAACAACCAATTTTGTAATTCAGAGGGAGGAGGAAAAGCTCACCGAGATGGTGAATGTGTAAAACAGTGGTATTAATGAGATTGACAGAGAAGAAGAAAAATGGGTTTGGGTAGAAATATTAATATATCTATCAGTATTTTGTTCCAAATACTACAGAATATCTAGTTGTAAATACCCTACAGAAACAAAGATGAACAGGTCTAAGTATAAACTTATAGAATTATAGGCTAGAGAAGCATATTTTTGGCCATGCACCAAGACAAAAGCAAAATAGCTAAGATTACCTTAAAAGATAGTGTTTCTGAGGACGCAAGTAAAAAAATAAATAATAAATAAAGAGAATCAGAAGGCTAAGAACAAAGGCCTGGGGTCATCTACAGGGAAAAGTCCATTTTCAAGTATGGGACTGCTGTGGATTTAATTACTTCCTCCCCCAAATTCAAAATTCTGAAGCCCTGACCGCCAGTGTGATCATATTTGGAGGTGAGGTCTTTGGGAGGTAATGAGGTAGATGAGGTCATGAGGTGGGCCCTCATGATGGTCTTAGCGTCTTTATAAAAAGAGACACCAGGGAGCTTACCTCCCCTCTCTGTCTCCCCACCATGTAAGCACACAGCCAGGCAACCATCTGAAAGCCAGAAAGAGAGGCCCCCCCAGGGAACTGAATTGGCCTGCACCTTGACTTTGGACTTCCCAGCCTCCAAGACTGTGGGAAATAAATCTCCTGTTGTTTTAAGTCATCCAGTCTATGATATTTTGTTGGGGTAGCCTGAGCAGACTAATGCAGAAACAAAGGAGAAAGTTGGTTAGTTACGTCTAACTAGCAAATTCCCTTTTAAGGGAATATCACTAGCGGAGTATAATTATCATTTTACAAGTGTTCGGCAACCATATCTCACTCTGTAGTCCTAAACAAAAATAAGACCTTTCTAAGTTTCTTTGTTTTTTTTTCCTCCAGTGCCGCCACTAATCCAGTTCACTCTAGAAACGACACTGGCAAATATGGGAAATGTGCTTTAAAGGGTTTAGGAGTAGACATGTAAATTCATATACCTGTGTACATATATAGTATACTGTATATGTGACATAGACATTTGTATTTTTGTGATTATAAAATAGGTATAATTGACCTAGAGCTGTGCATAATGGCAGTTTCCTTCATCTCTTCTCTTCCTTAAGGTATAATCTACTGAGAGTGTGCTCAATAGTCTATGTAGCTTCCATAGAATGAGGGGGAAATGAATAGGCTTTGGGAGGAGTATCAGGGAAGGAGTCAAGTAAACTTGCAGAGAAGCAAAGTTTACTTGGTGTGTGTGTGCATGTTTGTGTTACATACATATATATGTATATACCACATACATGCACGTGCAGTGAATCATGGCCCATCTCTTGGTGCATATTATTAATACATCACCACAACAGTGTGTGAAGTCATCACTGAGGACTCTGGGGCTGGAGAAAGTGAATGGTGAGACTAAGTTTCAAAAATAAATATCTCCAACCCCAAAACGCACGTTCTTCACCATCTTTGCGACACCGCCTTCTACTCAGTGGATAAATCTTAGAAGCAGAACTAATCAGAAGGGTCCACCCCCCAAACAAAATACTTGAAATAAATGAGAGTGAGAGATTAAAGAAAATTTATGGGGAAGGTCCCTGGAGAGTCATGTTTCCCTTTTGAGGATTTACTGTGGTGGGCAATAAACTGCTGTCTGTGATGCATCAGGGAGGACAGTGAGAATTGAGAAGCCATTGTTTTCTAAGAATTCTTTTGGCCTCTCCCTGACCCATTCTTCTTCCCAATCTCCATAATTTCTACTGACATAATGAGGAAGGTATCTGGCCTGAGGGTCATTCACTCTGCAGGCACACTAATGGCCAAGGGAAGGCAAGTCAATGAAAGGCTGTTTCTAAAATACGTGCCTTGAGGTTGCAGGAATTAACACTATTAACAGGAGGGAAGATGGGAGCTTAAACGAGGAGCTTTAGGAGTAGTAAGCTGCTTCAGAAATAAATTAGCTATTGTTTGGATGTTGGAATAAAACCAGTAGAAGAGTTTCAGTGATGCCTCTGTCACTGCTCATGGAGCAGATGGTGTCTCCGTCGGCTAGGAGGGCATTTAGCAGAAAAGCAGCTCTAAGAGAGAGGACTTGTCAGATCTTGGAGCAGCAACTGAGACATCCAGGTAAGTGTCTAAGACATGCCTGGATATTCAGCACATTACTTTTAAAGTTGCTGCGGTGAGTAGGAAAGACAGATGGGGATAATCTGTATCTCCATAGTCAGAAACTGCCAATATTGCAAAATGGTTTGCACATTACCCCTCAGTAACCCTTTCTGGCAGAAGGCTTCAGTTGCCAAGTTGATGTTGAAGATTTTTCTTTTTTTCTTTGTCTTTGGGATGCCTAACTAGATACAGCAGATTGGGTTTGGCATTCGTAAAAGGAAACATATGTGGCCCCATTAAAGAAGCTAATCTCACATTTCCTGTCACATCGGAAGTCCCAACTTTGTAGGATCAAATCCATAAACTAATATATATATTCAGTAAACCATGGTTAAGATTAGGCAAGGCATGCATGTTTGTTTGTACAAGTTGCAACTGAACCAGTCTTTATTTTAAGCAGCATATTTTTAGTCTAACAGAAAATATCACTCTGTGAGTATTACAGTGTGTGTGTGTATGTCCAGACACTTTTATTCCCTCCAGACACTTCACACAGAAAAATAAATATTTTTGTTAATACTTTAAAAACTTTGAACTTATATACTTTCTCATTCCCCACCCCCATCCAATCTCAACTCCCACCAACAACTGTGAGCTCAGTCATTCCAACCCATTAACCAGTACTCAGGTTTGGTGCTCACATTTTTTTTCTAAATGCATTTTAACTTCATATCTGTTTTTCCAAAGTTAGAATTTTAAGTTATGATGTTACACAGAGAAAAAACACTTTGGAATAATCACCACGGTTGTTATGATGGTTTTTAAGTCTTATCTGGACCTGAACCTCCCCCACTGATCTCTCCCCTCACTCTCCCCTTTAACCCACTGAGCCACCCAGGCGCCCCATCACTCTCCCCTTTAATCACCCTGCTCCTTACTGGCCTCCCTGTTGTCTCTTAACACACACTCAGCATACTCTTTCCCCAGACATGGCTCTTGCTAATCCTCCATTCTGGAAAATACCTCTTCCCCCACAAATATCATAGCTGTGTTTACATACCACTTGCCAGAGAAGCTACCCCATCCATCCTAATAAAATGGCACCATGTTCATCCCACTCCTCAACTTATCCCCTGTGTGGTAAGCAGAATTCCAAGATGGTCTTCAAGACCCCCACCTCCTGGTTTACTCTCCTTGCATAATCCTGTGAAAATGGATTTTACTTCTCTCATCAGGTTATGTTATATGGCACAGTTGATTTTTTACCAAAGGAAGATTATCTGGGTAGGTCTGATCTAGTCATATAAGCCTTTTATATATATATATATATATATATATTTCTTTTCAGCACAACAGTATTCATTGTTTTTGCACCACACCCAGTGCTCCATGCAATACGTGCCTTCCCCAATACCCACCACCTGGCTCCCCCAACCTCCCACCCACCACCCCTTCAAAACCCCTCAGGTTGTTTTTCAGAGTCCATAGTCTCTCATGGTTCACCTCCCCTTCCAATTTCCCTCAACTGCCTTCTCCTCTCCATCTTCCCATGTCCTCCATGTTATTTGCTATGCTCCACAAATAAGTAAAACCATATGATAATTGACTCTCTCTGCTTGACTTATTTCACTCAGCATAATCTCTTCCAGTCCCGTCCATGTTGCTACAAAAGTTGGGTATTCATCCTTTCTGATGGAGGCATAATACTCCATAGTGTATATGGACCACATCTTCCTTATCCATTCATCCGCTGAAGGGCATCTTGGTTCTTTCCACAGTTTGGCGAC
>PISX010000582.1:0-37849 GCA_004024625.1 Mellivora capensis
TTTTTTTTGTGGTGAGTTTTTCCGTCTTGTCATTTTGTCCAGATAAGAGTATATGAAGGGGCAAATAAAATATTAAAAGGGTGGCAAAGACCCCAGGAAAATGCTCTTTAACCAATTCAGAAGACACCCCATATTATGGGGGGGGGGGAGAAAGGGGATAAAAAGAAGTTCAGAAAAAAAAATTTAAGAAAGAAAACAAATAAAGAAAAAATATAAAAAAGAAACAAATATATATATATTAGACTGGTGACTAGAACATGGTCACCCACTTAATTTTGGGGTATTTTGGTCTCTTAGAAGAAACTACGTCCTAAAATTTTAAAGAATGAAAAATGTATATAAGGGTAAACACAATGAAGGGATGGACTATGCCTATAAAGATGAAAAAAAAAATTTTTTTTTAATTTCTAAAAAAAGGAGTTGATAACGTAAGTTGGTTTGGAGAATAAAGAAAAAGAAAGTGGAGAGAATTTTCTCAGGCTGGAGACTAGAACAAGTCCGGAGCTAGATTTAGGTTATATTTTGATCTACTAGAGGAAGTTGTACCCTAAATTTTTTAGAAGAAAAAAAACCTTATGTGTATACAAAAAATAAAGTTAAATACTATGAAGGATAAAATATGACTATAGTAATGAAGGTTCAAAAAAGATTATTATTTTTTTGGAAAGGTATTGTTAAGATAAACTAGTTAAAAATGTTAAAAAAGAAAAGAGTAAGGGTTAAAAAAAATTTAGCAGAAGAAAAAAAAATTAAAGAAAAAATTAAATTAACTGCAAGACTAAAGAATCATGGGGAGAAAGCCATGAATTCCGTGCTTTGCTTTCTCCTCCTCTGGAATTCCACTGCTCTCCTTGGTAAGTGAACTTGGTCTTGGCTGGATTTCTTGTTGATCTTCTGGGGGAGGGGCCTGTTGTAGTGATTTTCCCGAGTCTTTGCCCAAGGCGGAATTGCACCGCCCTTACCAGGAGCTGTGCTAAGTAATCCGCTCGGTTTCGGGAGCTTTTGTTCCCTGAATGCTTTCCATAGAGTTCCAGAGGACGGGAATGAAAATGGCGACCTCCCAATCTCCAGCCTGGAAGAGCCGAGAGCTCAGGGCCCCACTCCTCAGTGCGTCCTCAGAGAAAAGCCCCAATCACTCCCGTCTCCCTGGCCTCCAGCTACGCTCCAAGCTCACCCAGCCTGTGACCGGTTCAAGGTAACCCCGAGCTGAGAGCTCACTCCTCGGCTCTGTCTCTGTAGCCGGCTTCCCTGTTCTAATACCTGTGAGCTCTGCGACACTCAGACACCCCCGATCCTTCTGTGACCCCACCAGACCTGGGGCCATGCTGGCCCCGCATGGGCTTCATCCTGGTTTAGCCTCTGGAGCGATGTCCCTCAGTGGAGCAGACTTTTAAAAGTCCTGATTAGTGCTTCGTTGCTCTGCTGCTTGCCAGGAGCCGGCCCTTCTCCTGCGGTCTATCTTCCCGTTGCTTTGGATTCACTTCTCCGCCGGTCCTACCTTTCAGAAAGTCATCGATTTTCTGTGTCTAGAATTGCTGTTCTTCTTCTCTTCAATCTTCCATTGGATTTGTAGGGGTTTGCAATGGTTTGATAAGCTGTCTAGCTAATCTCTTGCTATCCGATGTAGTCTCAGCCTGCTACTTCTCCACCATCTTGACTTTCCTCCCTCCCAGAATTTGTGCTTTTAGGGGCTTATATTCTAGAAGGAAAAAAGAAAATATACAAATAAATGTATAATGTCAAGTGGTAAAAAGCACTATTAAGACAAACAGAGCAGGGACGCCTGGGTGGCTCAGTCAGTTGAGCAGCTGCCTTCGGCTCAGGTCCTGATCCCAGCGTCCTGGGATCGAGTCCCACATCGGGCTCCTTGCTTGGCAGGGAGCCTGCTTCTCCCTCTGCCTCTGCCTGCCACTCTGTCTGCCTGTGCTCGCTCTCTCTCTCTCTGATGAATAAATAAATAAAATCTTAAAAAAAAAAGACAAACAGAGCAGTGTTCAGCATGCTGCTGGTAGGGATAGTAAAATATTCCACAAATATCTGAATGAAGTGAAGGGCAGTGGCTATCGACTTGAATGTTTGGAAAAAACCCTTTAGGATTGAGGGCTGGATTATGTGGTACACCAGAAAGGCCAGGTGGTGAACTAGAATGAGCCATGGGTTTAGAAGTGAGGCCATAGTGGTAAGTAGGGATCAGATTATCATAAGCCATAGCAAGAGTTTTAGATTATATTATGAATGAGATAGAAATTCTTTTTAAAATGTATTTTGAATGAGGAATGATATGAACTGATTCACAGTTTAAAAGTCTCATAGCTGTTTAATGGTGAGTACATTTTGTATGTGTCTATGTGCAAGTGGGGAATGTAAGGATGAAAATAGTTCAAATAGTCCAAATTTGGAGTAAAGTAATAGTGATGAAACTGGTATAAAACAGTCAGATTCAGGATACGCATTAAAGGTAGAAACAACATAGATTTCTCATGTGAACATGAAACCATGCAAAATTCCCATCAACAACCGAAGAAGAAGAAATAGCGAGTTTAGTGAATTTAAAGAGAAAGAGGGGGAAATGTCAATAAAAATAGGAATAAGGTCCTTAATCATTGTCACATTTCATTTTGAAATATTCAGATTTCTGCTTTCAAACACAAACATCTTCAGGGTTGATATTAGCATATTGGTTTCAAGGTTTTTTAATTTGTAGACCCCCTTTTAAAACCAAAATCTTATACCATACCACAATACGTAAAATACATTGAATTTATTCATGTAGGTGTTCTACAAAAATCCAAGCTTAAAACATTTATAGTGAATTTCTTCAGTTAAGTAATAAGATTATTTTAAAGAATATAAAAAATACTTAGTGCCTTCATGAAACTTAAACCTTTGTTGAATGGGATGATAACTGAATGGATGGATGAATTTATTTAGGGAACCTTAGAAGTTTCAAGAACTAGCACATGGAAAAAGTCAATAACAAACCACTTTATTTCAGCATAGGAAGGAGAAAGCTCTGTTTAGTTGACTCCAGGGTCAGATAATCACCATTACCCTTCCCTAACCTTCATCTGCTGCAAACTTAACTCAATCACACATGAATAAAGTATTAACATTTGACACAGATAGAATTAATAACCTATGCTTTTACTTTGTATGTTCCTAATTTAATAGAACTAATAGGATAAGGCAAAATCACAGTTCTTAACACACACACAATCAGTAGGATTCTTTATTTTCACCTTCCATTGTTATTTTTACTGAGCTCACTTTTGGAGCTTACCATGTTTTAGAAGAACAAGTGCTGAATGACCTTACTTTTGTCATTCATAGTGTACTATTTTTGAAATGCTGTAAGATAGGAAGCCACGTACAAATGACTTGACATTGTTACTGACCGTCCATTTAATCATTGATTATAAATTCACCAATTGAGTCAAGTTATAAGCTGGTAAACAGCTTTCAAATATACGACACTGTCCTTCTACTCTTAGAATTGTCCTGGGTGTAGTTGTCTTTATTCTGGTGGAAATCCAATGCACAGAATGCTGAATTCCAAAACCAAAAAGCAAGGGGATGAAAGAATAATATTTTTTCATTTCAAAATGTTATCCTTGATTGGCTTCCTTATTGATTCTTGAACACTCTTCCCAGACATAGCCCTTACAATATTTTTTGAACTAAAATTTCATTTAGAGTTAATTTTTCAGAAAATTTTCAGCTATGTCAAGCAAAGTAGACCTGAATCAGGAACCAGCGTAAGACAAGATTTACCTGACCAGCAGCCTGATAAATATCTCGCTTTTGATAAATAAGGTCCTTCCCTGGGAATCTACAGAACAGGCTCCTCACTTTCCATGATCAAATGTTTGGGCTGTCACCCTCTTACAAGGATCACTGCCTCTTTTCTTATAAATCTTTCTACCAGGCTTCACTCACTACTTCACAACTGCCAATTATGCTTTCTTCTTGCTTTCAGAAATACCTCATCTTTGAATGCATGGGCCTATTCTTTTTAAACGCTTCAAAGGAAATTCCTGGACTTCTTTATGTTTGGCTGTTCAATTGATCTGACTGACATGGTTTCCTTAAGTTCAGTTTAGGGTCATGATACTCCAGAGAACAAATAGTTATTGTGACATCTTCTCCCCTTATTGCCTATAAATAATACATCATCATTAATTGTTGTATCTTATAGTCTTTGAGTCTTTGAGCAGTAACATTGTTTGTTTAAAAACCAATTTCTGACCATTTATGATTCAGAATTTTTTTTCTAGGATTGAGTTTAATTTTTAAAAATGAGTGTAAATGCTGCCATGGATTACTGTTTAAAAAATATTTTAATCTCAGCGCTTATTAGAAGTGAACAAAAAGGTATGTGCTTAATGACCAGAATGAGTCGGGGTATTGATGTGAAACTGGCTTAATTTCATGTCAAAGTGAATAATGCACAAGATAAACCAATAACTGAAATGTATCTTAGAGAAAATAAAAAAACTCAAAATGGTGTTATTTCTCTGAAATTATAACATCATAAGCCTTGTAATCTACCTTTTGTAGCAAAGGGTCTGTAGAAATTGTTGAATATGTTCTTTGATCATGCACACAGGTTATTTCAATCAACTACTCAGATAAAGCCTCTGTATTGTATTTCCAAATATTTTTTTCCCAGTCAGAGTTAAATGAGCTTCAGTTGTAAATGTGACTAGCAGCTCCTCAGGCCCGTCAGTCCCTAAACTGTTGCTCCTAATTTGGAGCTGCCTGAGAGGCCCATTTCTGATGAGACTCTTACCTGCAAAGTAGTTTTTAACTTCTTTGATGTTAGTAAACTGAAGCTTTTGACTCTGCATAAAATTGAAATGATCATTTCTTATGGGAAATAAGAGCAACCCCTGTGAAGTGGGAAACAGGAATGTTTCCTTAGAAATATTTTCATAAACTAGGCAATTAATGGCAGTAAATTGCTTACTTCAACTATGACCTTTCCAAAGACATGACATGCTCAATTTATACTGGACTTTTAATCATATTTCAAATTATAGTTGAAGTTTATTTAAACTAGCTGTTAACTGTATTACTCTGACTTTTATCCTATGGATGTTCACTTCATATTTAGCATTTTAGCTCCTTTAGACATTTCCTAACAACCCATCTTTCCCAAATTTTCTCCATATTATTCTTTCTCTCCATCACTCCTTCCTCTCCACATTGAGTTTCTTATATTATCTTCTGATCTTTCAAGGTATTTTTCTCTTTAAGATGCATTCATGCTTCATTCACCTATAGAGTTTCTTTAAAAAAAAAAAAAAACTTATTTGACAAACTAGTCATTATAGTATTGGATAGCAGCACTTCTTACTTCCTAGCTACCTTCCCTATGTGCTTAAACATTTTTAAGTGAGGAAAAACAGGGGTCTCTGGGTGACTCAATCAGTTAAGTGTCTGCTTCTTGATTTTGGCTCAGGTCATGATCTCAGGGTCCTGGGATCAAGCCCCACATCGGGCTCCATGTGCAGTACAGAATCTGCTTGGGATTCTCTCTCTGTCTCCCTCTGCCTCTACCCCGACTCAACCTCTCTATCTCTCTCTTAAATAAATAAATGAATCTTTAAAAAAATATTTAGGGAAAAACAAAGAGTGGCCACATACTACTTTTTTTTTTTTCTTTCATTTAGGCTTTATGAGACTTGGTACTATCAACCTTATTAGAAGATTTGGAGCCCAGTATAAAGTTGACCTGAGGGTTAACGCCCAGCATGCTTGCTTTCTTCATCACAAATAGCAATTGCATTTCATCTTTTAACCCACTCATCTGTTTCTGACCATAGAAGGAAGTGGACTTCCAATTTAGGCATAAGAGGATAAAAAGATTTGGAAAATTATTGTTTATAATTGGGAGATTATTAATTATAGAATGAGCATGAGTAAAGATAGGTGGCTGGCATGGGGGGCAGTTAAGGTCATAATAGGCATAGATCCAGATCCACATTTGGTTTGAGAGTTAGTCAAGGCCAGGGTTATTTGGCAAAGTCGCTGGTTGGTAGAATGAGTGTTAAAATCAGGGCACTAGGTCAAGGTAGGAAGACGCAGGGAAGCAGGGTCTTTGTCACTTGGTCAGAGAGCTGTCAGGTAGAGAGACCTTCTGATAACTTAAAAGTGTGTATCTTAGAAATGTCTTTCAGGAGCCACAGTACCACGCAGTTAGGGCTTAGTGGTCAAAAGTAAACTTTCAAGGACCGGATGTGCTGTTCTAGTCATGGAGAGTCACAGTGCACTTCAAGATATTTAAGGCTCTGAAAAATCCTGTGCTTTAGAACAGTTTTATTTATGTGGCTTTTCCCAGAACTATCTGACCTGTTGACATTCCTTGAATGAACGCTCTGGAAGCTTAAGCCTTGGATGCATCCATACTACCTCCTGTCTCAGCTTCATATTCAACCACCAAGTTCTGTAAGTCTCAGGGATTCTTTCCTCAAAGAATCTCTTGCCGGTCTTCCTTCCTTCCTGCTGCCATTTGTGTTCAGGATAGTTAGGAGTTAGGAGAGATAGACATAGCTCACATTGATAGGAGTATGTGTGGTTTGAAAAATCAAATTTGACATTATAATATCTGATTGTTCATCAAAATAGTTTACTTGATTTCAAAGTTTCCAAAGAGTACTAAAGGATTGAGATAGATTTTATGTATCAAAAGAGAGAATAGGTTTTAAGAAGTCAAGAAACACCGATTTGGACCTTTATGAGGCCTCAGGCATTTTAATAAAAGACTTAGTCTAAATTGTTTCTCTGCCCTTCCATGTACCATAGTCGCTCTCAGCAATGCAATTATCTGAAAAAGAATAAATGAAAACTTGTTCTCATCTCAAGAAGCTATAAATATGCACCGGAAACCAAAAGACTGCTACAGGAAAACCAGTTTCCTGACGTCGGGCAAGATAATTACTCTCTATGGAACTTACTCTCCTCATTTGCAAAATGAGTGCACAGGATTTGATCAATCTCAACTTATATAAATTTAACATCTCTTCCCTACTCAAAAATCTGGAATGCATGTATTACTCTTCCTAAGTCTAGCTATATAGAAAAATCCCATCTCTTGGCTAGGTGTTTAAGATCTTTCATAATCTATCCCAAATCTGTCTTCTTAACTCTTTTTCCACTAGTCCCCTCAGTAACTCGCTCTTGTCAGATTTTTCAGGTCATTATTGCCTGAATTATCCTTACTTATTCCTATCACAGAGTCTTTGCTTATGACAGTCTCATTTTTGGAAACTTCCTACCACTTCTTTTCCAGCTCATACTCATTCATGGGGTCTTACTTGTTTCTTAGGATTTAATGCACATCCGACCTTTCATAATCATCCTGAACAACAGCAGTTTCCTCCTAATTAATTTTTGTTACAAAAATTTTTATACCATTATTTGCTTCTCATAATGTTAAGACTTTATGTGTTTAAGTATATCCTACTTCCCCCATCAAAGTTTTATGTGCCTTTGAGGCTAGGAACTCTTGCACTTCAATGGTTTTCTCACAATGCCTAACGATACATACCCATGGTCAGTAATTAATATTTATGAACATTTGGGTATTAATTATTCATGCAAGATCTAGAAATCCACAGAGGGTGTATTTATATCGAATTCAAAGCTGCCTCCGAAAACTCAAAATGGCTTCCCCTGAGAAAACTGTGAGAAATGTGATTCTATTATTTTAGATGAGACAGTGCTACCTCCTCACTAACTTACTCAAAATAGAAACTAATTCAGCTTCTCTTTATTTTCAAATTTGAAAGGACACTTAGCATTTCTTGATTCAAAAAATAAGTTCAAATATAAAAAAACTTGAAAAGAAGAAATGGATTAAGCTGTCATTAATTTAGTTCAAGTGGTTATATTAACATTTTTTAGATTATTTTGCTTTTGCCTAAAGTATCTTTTTCTTCTTTTTTTTTAAGATTTTATTTCTTTATTTGACAGAGAGACACAGCAAGAGAGGGAACACAAGCAGGAGGAGTGGAAGAGGGAGAAGCAGGCTTCCTGCTGAGCAGAGAGCCTGAAGTGGGGCTTGATCCCAGGACCTTGGGATCATGACCTGAGCTGAAGGCAGACACTTAACAAATGAGCCACCCAAGCACCCCTAAAATGTCTTTCTTTTAAAATGCATCTATATCTTAGGAATGAAACTTCTATGGGTATTTTAATTGTATTTTTTGGACTCTAGCTTTGTGTCTTAAGATGTTCTATGGGATGCCTGGGTCAGTGGGTATGGGTCTGCATTGGGCTCAGGTCGTGATCTCAGTGTCCTGGGATTGAGACCCTAGTCAGGCTCCCTCCTCAGTGGGGAGTCAGCTCCTCCCTCTGTCCCTCCCCCCACTTGTGCGCTCTGTTCTCTCTCTCAAATAAAAAATATTAAGCAAAGTCTTTTCTAATAATTTTTAAAAATTAAAAAAATAAAGATTTTCTTTTACTAGCTGTACTTAGCTGTCTAAATCTCCACATTCCAGTTGCTTTATATAACATCTTAAAATTATCTAGCATATTCATTTATGTATTTGTTGAGCATTCATTCTCTCCCTCTATAATGTAAACTACATGGCCACAAGAATTTTAGTCATCAGATCACCGTGGTGTCTTGGTCATCACTATATTGCCATATTAACAGGTCTATGTAATTAGCTGGAATTTATCTTTTGATTTTTTTAATGATTTTTAAAAATTCTTTATTTAAATTTTAGTTAACATACGGGGCCATATTGGTTTCTGGAGTAGAATTCAGCGATTCATCACTGATAACGCCCACTGTTCATCACAAGTGCCCTCTTCACCCCCTTCCCCCATCAAGCCCATCCCCATCCACCTCCCTCCATCCACGCTCAGTTTGTTCTCGATCATTGAGAGTCTTTTATGGTTTGTTTCCCTCTTTTTCCCCTTCCCATATGTTCATCTCTTTTGTTTCTAACATTTTAGGAATGAATGAAATTATACAATCTTTGTCTTTCTCTGACTGACTTATTTCACTTAGTGTAATACACTCTAGCCCCATCCACATAATTGTAAATGGCAAGATTTCTTCTTTTTTGATTGCTAAGTAATATTCCATTATATGTGTGTGTGTGTATGCATGTATGTATCATGATAATATAATTATATATAATATATAAATGAATGGATGAAGATGATATGGCATCTGTACACATATATACACTTGTATACATATACCATACCATATACATAAACATATACATATATACATATACCACATCTTATTCATCCATTCATCAGTTAATGCACATTTGAGTTTCCTCCATAGTTTTGTTATTTATACCCTGATGCTGTAAACATCAGGGTGCATGTACCCCTTTGAATGTGTATTTTTGTATTCTTTGAGTAAATACCTAGTAGTGCAATTGCTGGATCAGAGGGTAGTTCTATTTTTAACTTTTTTTTCTTAAGTAGGTTCCACACTCAGCATGGAGCCTAATGTGGGGCTTGAACTTATGACTCTGACATCAAGACCTGAGCTGAGATCAAGAGTCAGACATATAACCAGCTGAGCCACTCAGGTGCCCCTATGTTTAACTTTTTGAGGAAACTTCGTACTGTTTTCCAGAGTGGATGCACCAGTTTACATTCCCACCAACAGGGCAAGAGGGTTTCCTTTTCTCCACATCCTCACCAACACCTTTTGTTTCTTGTGTTGTTTGTTTTAACCATTTTGACAGGTGTGAGGTGGTGTCTCATTGTGGTTTTCATTTGTATTCTCTGATGATGAGTGATGTTGAGCATCTTTTCATGTGTCTGTTAGCCATCTGGATGTCTTCTTTGGAAAAGTGTCTATTCACATCTTTGGCCCACTTCTTAACTGGATTATTTGTTTTTGGGGTGTTGAGTTTGATAAGTTCTTTATAGATTTTGGATACTAATCCTTTATCAGAGATGTCATTTACAAATATCTTCTCCCATTCCATTTTAAAGAAAATATTTATTTGACAGAGAGAGAGACAGCCAGAGAGGGAACACAAACAGGGGGAGTGGGAGAGGGAAAAGCAGGCTTCCTGCAGAGCAGGGAGCCCGACATGGGGCTCGATCCCAGGACCTTGGGATCATGACCTGAGCCAAAGGCAGACACTTAACAACTGAGCCACCCAGGCGCCCCTCATAGACTGCCTTTTAGTTTTGTTGAGGATCTGTTTTTTAAAAAAATAAATACTTGGATAAACAAGAACAAGTCACTCTTACTCTTTTGGCCTGAGCCATTGCATCTCTAGATATAGAAAAGTTTATCTATTCTGGTAGGTTTTAAATATATGCTTCTACAAACCACAGTGTTCCCTTTGAGCTATCTTGACGTTTAAAAGAGAATAAAACCAACAGTGGTCTAGTACCTATCTCACTCTCAATTGGGAAAACCTTTTTTTTTTTTTTTAATCTGTTTTTCTAATGGGAGGGGGAGTAGGAGAAAGAAGATGGTTCTAAATAAGATTTTGTTTAAAAATGTATACTGTTTTTACAATAAAAAAAGAACTTCTAAATAACATTGTTTCCATAAATCTATAGTCTCCACTCCTATTTTATAGCTTATCTTTCTGGGGCATTTTCTATTGGGCAAACACTGAAAGAAAAAATTACTCTCTCCACTATACAAACTCTAACATAGAAGTGATTAACATGTGTCTTATGAAAAAAACAAAATGCTGTTGTACATCTGGGCCAGTCTAGACATTTATATGGTATTGAAGTTTACAATGTTGATTTCCATCTTATTCTTACAACTGCTACTCCTTTGCTTCTCAACCAATTCAGACTAAATATTGAAAACAACAAGCCCAGCCCTATGGGTCAAGTATAAATGATAGCCCTAGAGCAACTATTCAGTATTTGTTGAGAAACTAAGAAAACTACTCAAGTGTATGCAGGCTTATCAGTAATACTAATGATCACTTTAGAATGTCTGGGAATCAGTTACATTTTTGTTCTGACTTTGGTGCCTTGACTTCAACTATTGCTGTTATTATCATTGCACATTTGTTTGGTGTGTTATTATAGTGGTTGTTTTGCCAATACTTTTGACAGTGACATGAAACAAATTGAAGATACTGAACTTGAATATCCTTGAAGCCAGACTTGTCTTGAATGGTGGAGAAAGCTCTGTTAGCTTAAGAAGTTAGTTACTTTTAATACACTGAGCATGTTGACTAAATACCATTACCTTTAACTTAGCAGTTTTTCTGATTGAGAAAACTGTAGGTTTTCCATTCAGTCATATTTTGGAAACATTTTTTTAAATGAGTCATATTGTAATGAAAAATATTTATGAAATGTAAAGAAATAGGTAGAATTCCAACTGCATATATATATCTAAGAATAGCTAGAACAACTACTATTATTTTTGACAGAACATGTATTATTTTGTTCATAATTAATATCAATAATTTTCAAATTCTGACTAAAAATAAATGTCGTTTTCTTAAAAATGTGAACAGTAAACTACTTGTTTTTTTTTTTTATGTGTGTCAGGAAAAAAAAAGAAAATTGCTAACCAATTTATTCTAAAGCAATTTCAGTTATCTGCCCTTTGAGCACCATCCTCCAACCTCCACTGATGATTTCAGAGACAAAGAAAGAGTCTCATTAAAATAAGGTTCCTGAAAGTTTTCTTAAAGGATGATTATGAAGGATGAGTCTCATAAAGGACTAAATGATTTGGTGGTTCAAAATGAAAAGGACTTGTTTCTAAAGAGGACCTAAAACAAAAATAACAATTAAAATAAAAACCACCCATGGATTGTTATAGGCTATTTTAATTTTGATAGATATACCTTTAACTGCTCACATCTTACATAAGACTAAATTTCAGGGTCTGACTCTTTTTGAACCAATATTACTGGTAGCAGACAGTCTAAACATCTTACAAACAAGCTTTTGGAAATTCTTCGGAAACAAATGCTCTGATTACTTACCTAAATAGATATAATCTCCCCATACAGACATGCTCCCTTACAAACACACATCACTTTTTTCTTTCATTTGTAATTTTTTCCCCTCTGATAGAAAAGAGCTTATATTCAAATTACCTAACATAATGTAACTTTGCCAATGATGGACTTTCCATCTGACCATCCTCAGCTAAATCTACTTAACTAAGGAATTATTTTTGCGTAGTAAAAATTGCTCCAATATTTTGTCCCCATGATCTGACCTCTGAAATTGCAATATGATGGAGCATCTCTAGTAATCTCTTGGAATGTTTCAAAATTTTCAATAATTAATGTGTAGGTTAATAACTGTATTTTAAATATGTGCATATACACGTTAGTATTAAATTGTTTGGACAGTGGAGGAAATAGCATGTAAAAATATAATTTAATAGGATTCTATAATTCCAGAATAATTAGCAACTTACTTTAGGTTCATACCCTGAAATTTTTATCAAGAAATGGAAGAAACAAATTTTAGGAAAACCAGGTTTATTTACTAAATAGTCACTTCATTTATTCAACAAAATTGACTGGTTACTCTTATCACAATCAGAAACTCTGTTAGGCCACAAAAGTATAAAGTCATAGACTTTGCCCTAAAGGAATTTAAAGTCAAATAGGGAAGAGATTAAAACAAAACAAAACAGGGGTGCCTGGGTGGCTCAATGGGTTAAGCCTCTGCCTTTGGCTCAGGTCATGATCTCACTCAGGGTCCTGGGATCGAGCCCCGCATCGGGCTCTCTGCTTAGCAGGCAGCCTGCTTTCCCCTCTGTCTCTGCCTGCCTCTCTGCCTACTTGTGATCTCTCTCTCTGTCAAATATATAAATAAAATCTTTAAAAAAAAAGAAAGCAAAACAAAGTAATTAAAGCAAAATTAAGAAAAAACAAAAACAAAATAAAACAAGTGTTAAAAGAATAATGGATATAAGGAAGACCTTTACCCTTACAGAGGGAATCCTGCACACCTGCCCAGGAAATATTTTTTTGGAAAAGGTGTTAATTAAGCTGAACATTAAGAGATAAACAGGTGTTGGCATATTGAAATATACTTTCAGACCCAGAAGATGAGATGATGCAAAAGTATTGTAGCCTGAGAAGGCAGAGAAGATTCAAGTTATTATAACTAATACTTTATGTTTGAAATGTGAGCACATGAACAGGATTTTAAGAAGCAAAGACGCTAAATCATGAGTGCCCTTTAAGTGACACTAGTACTTTATATTTTATCCTGAAGGCTACCTGGATTTTAATCACAAGAACAGGACTTCATTTGACTAAGTAAAGGGGATTAATTTGAGGGTGAAAACATTTTTAAATGCAGGTGGTAGAAAAATCAAGTACCAGAAGATTCCAGTAATACCTTGAAGAAATTAAGGCCTCAATTAAATTCTGTCAGTGGGAGCAGAGAGAAGAAATTAGATCTGAGAGCTATTTAGATGGTGAATGTATTAAGTCATGGTAACAAATCTGATGTGGCTAAGGGTGAGAAAAGAATCCCAGATAACTGCCTCATTTTTAGTTAGGGTGATGGAAGGCTGGTGATTCTCTTCATGGAGGTAATTCAGGTGAAAAAGAAGGTGTTGGGGGAAATGATAATGAAATTAGTCATGTTAAGGTTGAAATGCCTTAGGAAAATTTAAGAGTGATATCTTTTTTTTTTAAGATTTTTTTTATTTATTTATTTGACAGACGGAGATCACAAGTAGGCAGAGAAGCAGGCAGAGAGAGAGGAGGAAGCAGGCTCCCTGCTGAGCAGAGAGCCCGATGTGGGGCTCGATCCCAGGACTACGGGCAGGACTACGGGATCACGACCTGAGCCGAAGGCAGAGGCTTTAACACACTGAGCCACCCAGGTGCCCCTAAGAGTGATAGCTTATAGACAGATGAACGTGTAGGTCTGGACCACAGAAAAAAAAAAAAAAAAAAAAAGAGTTCTAGGTTGGAAACTACATCAGTCAACTAAAGGCTGCCACAACAGAATACCTCGAACTGGGTGACCAAAACAATAAACATTAATTTTCTCACAGTTCTTTAGTCTGGAAGTTTAAAATCAAGGTCCCAGTAGGCTTGTTTTCTGTTGAGACCTCTCTTCCTGGCTTGCAGACAGCTGCCCTCTTGCTGGGTCCTCACATGACCTTTTTTCTCGGTGTACATGCTTTTTTGGTCTCTCATCCTCTTCCTGTATGGGACACCAGTTCTGTTGGGTTATGTCCCCACCCTTATAACCTCATTTAATCTTAATTACCTCCTTGAAGGTCTGTCTCCAAATATAGTTACATTGGGGGTTAGGGCTTTAACATTTGAATTTTAGGAGACACAATTCCAACCATAACAGAAACATAGATTTCATGACAGGGCAGACATTATCATCATCATTTTACAAATGGAGAGACTGAGGTTGGCCAGTGATCTGCTAAGTTACTTAGGCAGGGATCTAGAGACTGTTGGAAATGGAATGTGTCTTCTTTTGTCATGCATATGATCTAATGGACAGGACAGTTATCCCTGCCTGGCAAGTTCCATCTGCACAAGAACAACGACCACATCATCCCATAAATCAACAGAGAATTAGCTGGGTAGGTTGTGGAGCCCTTATAGAACACTACTAAGTCTTTATTGAATTTCCAAAAGCAATAGGATTAAACGGTGCTAGCCAACCTCAGGGGACATGCAGTTTCATGACAGTGAGCAAGAATGTCCCAGAAATTTTCTCAGGACATCAAACACGCTCCAAATCTTATGGATAATATCCCAGGGAACCTTTAATATCCTCACAGAATAAGCCACGCTATCTGTAACTCAAGAATGAAGGGTGAAGCAGCTGCCCCAGCTGTGATTTGAAACTGAGGTTCCAGGGTAACTAGGTATTTCAAAGCTAGCTTTGCCTTACACCTATAAACCTGCCCCTCCGGCTGTGTTCAAACACATGAATTGTTCACTGCACAATATGATGATTATCCAGCCTTCACCAGAGGGCTATGCAAGAACAAAAGGCTGAGGGGTGAAGAGGATCTTTATTATTAGGTTGCTATTCTTATGAAACATTCATATAGCAAAGGAATTGCCTTGCTGTTAAAAGAAATTTTGTTAAGGAAACTTTATGAAACAGATGCTTATACTGCCTTTAAAACAACTATACATGTATTCAGAAAAAAAGAAGAAAAAAGCTGAGTTAGGAACTCAGTTCAGAACCATATTTTCAAAAAGAAATGGAAAATGTAGGCATCTATTGGACTAATTTAAAATTCCAGGAGCATGGATTTCAGCATTAATTGTATGTCAAGCAGAATTTGTTTTATTACAGCACATGTGCTGATGTTAGTGACTCCCCACTTGTCTTTTACCACAACTTGAAATCATTTGGAACCACAGGCCCAATTAAGGTGGGTAGCTCAAGGCACATCTGTTGTGTGTGCACAATTCATCTGGATTCTTAGATCCCCAAATGCAGTCAGGGTGTCAGCAACTTTTCCCTCTACTCTCCTAGTCCCACCCAGCACTATCACTAGTCTAAGGAAACCACAGGAGGCCAGATCCTTAGAAATTATAGTATTGGCCTCGCTTTCTTAAGCGAGGAAGGATGGAGAAGAGGTGGGTCAGGTGTATGATTTGACATTGCTCAAATGTAATGTCGAGCCTCCATATTCTGTTCTTTTTCTAGGCTAAGCAAAAGAAATTAAAATATTCCTGCTTATACAGAAAACCATACTTAGGTTAATAAGCTTTTCTTTAAAAGTTTAAAAAATCTAAAAATGGAAAGGAAAATGTTATTAGATATTTTGGTGATTGGGCAGAGAGTTTATAGATAGTAGGATGAAATGAAGTGAGGCACTTTGGAAAGAGAGGAAGCTATCTGGAGAGCATGAGACTTCTGAGGGCTAGAAAACAGGAAGCCAGAGAAAGATTAAAGACAAGCATGGTAGGAAATTATCAAGAAAGGATCTCTAGATCATATATTAGTTTCAGGCTAAGTCATTAGGATGTTGGGTATCAAGAGGTGGTACAGCATGATGGTAAAGAAACAGGACTTTGGAGTCAGATGAACTTGAATTTGAATCCCTGTTTGGATGACTGTACAAGTTACTTGACCTCTATAAAATATAATATTCTTGTCTGTGAGATGCAAGGAGTCAGTACCTGGAGCAAATATGAGGATTACCTAACACAGCTATGTGGACTGCTTAGGAAATGCCTGGCATAGAGTAAATGCTTGATAAATTCATCAGGGGTTAAAATTATGGAGTCCTATAGCTGGCAGGTTGCTTGCTGAACCTCATATAATTCCCACTTTTACAGACTAGAAAAGTGAAGGGCCAAAGTATTAAGTTTCTTGCCAGAGGTAATACGAGCGGAAAACTGTCTTCTAAATCATGTTTTAATGGTTGTTAGGACACTATGTTAGTGAGCTCAAGTTGCAGTAAAAAAAGGTAACTTACACTATGTGCCTTAAACAACAGGAATTTATTTCTTATGGTTCTGGAGGCTGGAAAATCCAAGATCAAGATGCTAGCCAATTCCATTTTTCCAGGAGGGCCCTCTTCCCAGCTTGTAGCTGGATGCTGGACACCTTCTCACTGTGTCCTCATGTGGCAGAAAGAGCAGACAGCTCCAGTCTCTTCTTCTTCTTTTAAGGTCATCAGTCCTGTAAGTGGGCCCTACTCTCAGGACTTCATCTAAAGCTAATCATCTCCCAAAGGCCCTACCTCCAAATATCATCACATTGGGTGCTAGGGCTTCAATGTATAAAAGTGGGGGTGAGGGATCACAAACATTCAGTCCATAACAGACACACAATATGGTGCTATGGAAGAGCCTGGAGCAGTAGTTTAGGGACTCTAGGTTTTAGTCATAAGACCCTAGGCAAGTCCCTTAATCTTTCAGTTTTCTCACCCAGTAAATGTGAGGGGTGGGAGATATTATCTGGAAATGTCATTCAGCACCATGCTCAAGTAATTCTCTGAGAATATGGGTATAATGTCCAGTGAGAGATAATGGGTTTGACCAGGGTAAGAAGGACAAGGACTAATTGGGAGCTTGGGACAATAGGACAAGAAGTGAGAGCAGAATTAGGTGGAGTTTTCAGCAAAGAAGAGCAACAGGAGCACAAAAATTGTTAGGAATCAGGAAAAGCAGAAACCAGAAAGTGAAAAAAGAGAGATGCAATTCAGGAGGGTCTCATAGGTCCCTATCTCTTCCAAAGTGTGTCCAGGGCTACAATTCCAGCTCTTTTGTTTTGTTTTAGTGTTTAATAAGCACATATGGAGTATAATGGTGGGAGCTGAGATCACTAAGAGTAATTCACAGCTTGGTGCTTAACTTAGAAGAAAGATTTGAATAAAATATCTTAAAAGCAGCTAAGTATATGTTGGAATTGGAGGACAGAGTTGCTACTTTTAAATCACATTATCCAGTATATTTAACACTTAAACATATGAATGAATACATGTGAGATCAGCAAGATGAGTAGAAAGGGCTCTGATTCCTTGTTATAGATTCAGGAATCTCTTCAGAGGAACTTACTTGCTCAGCATAGTTTTTGGGTTTGTTTTTGGTTTTGTTTTTGTTTTTCCCTTCATAGCTCCCAGCTGAGGCTAAGAGGGCATCACCGCTATATAACAGTAATCCTGATGACAAATGTTTACACAAACTGGGTACCATCTATGGCTTATTTTCCCTCAGAAAAAAATGCCATTTAAGTTTATGATTAAACATGTGACTGGTCACATCTGTTAAAGATTTTATTTAACTGGAATGATAAACTATCAATTATAATAGTAACTGCATACGTACATAGCCACATATATGCAGTGTTAATAACCTACTACTGAAGAAATAAGTTTGACTTCTTGAAAACAATTCTGTGTGGCAATAATTGCCCACAAATAAAGTCAAAATGGGCACTGTTTTATAGAAATGTCAAGGGAATAAAGAGAGATGAAGAAAAATCTCAGCCAACCTTCTTCAGAGTTTTGAGGTAAAATCCCCTCAGTTCATATTCTGCATTTTGAGGCCTTTTTCTCATGCAATGCAATCAGTGCATTTCCTGATGCTGTATTTCTTCTTATACTGACTTAGATTTCTAATGGTCTTACCTAGTCCTCTTTAAACTGGCTGAGCTTGGAAGTCTCCAATAAAAGTTTTTTTATTATTTTTAAAATACTACCTCTACTCTTTCACATTCCCTAATTAAAACCAGAGTAGATTCCACAGTTTCCTGCTCACTTTTGGATCAAAAACTCCTACTAGTTTTGTCCATTTTAAAACTTCATTTTCTTCTCCAGTTTGACAAACACCTCCTCCCTGTTCTCCAGCACCAGCCAAGTTTTGGTTTGGGAACTTGCAGTGGGTAGAGAATATGATCTGATATTTCACTCCTCTCTCTCTCTTTTCTGGTTCTTACTTCTCTTGACTTGAGAACAGATAGAAAAGAAAGAAATTTGACCTCCACACTTGGACAAACAATTGCAATCCTCTGTCTGTGGTCTCTGATTTTCCATCAAGGCTCTGTGTGGTTTCACTGTGAGAACTGGCTACTTCATGTGGCTGAGTTCTTTGGGCAGTTGTGCAGGAGCTTCCCATTGGGATATCTGGCCTTGAATCAACCCCTTTCCACACAAGGAGTGGATCACATATAATTACTTTCCATGTGTATATTTGAACCCTGAAAAACTTGTACATACTTGCTTTCCAAGCAGTTGAGGCACAGGAGTATGGGCTGCTCCTTTCCTATCTTGTCTCTCCATCCTGCCCTGACATTTTCTTCCTGTTCACATAAGCCCAGGGGAAATCAAACCCTCTTTCAGAACAGAAATCTAACCTGGGAATGAGGCAACAATCTCCAGTTCTGGCACACAGCTGAATAAATGGCTCTCCTTGGGCTTTCCTCTTTGGACTTTGCAGAGAGAACGGGGCATAGCAGAACGAGTCTATTCCTCACTAGGCTAATGACTCATGACTCTCAAACATGCTTATATGGGTACTTCCTTTTTCAAAGCCATTGGTCCCCTGCCTCTTCAGCCATTCCAGTCTTCCAGCTGTTAGCATTAAAGTGGAGCTCTTAGTTTCCCAGAGCAGCTACATGTACTGCTGCCCTCACTGCCCTAAGCCATCAGGCCCTTTGTCTTGTTCTGTGTTAGGTAAGCCCTGAAAGAAATCTTGCCCTTTCCCCATTGTAGTCATTAGTACAACACTTTTAGTCAGAAAGAATCTCCTACTAGATACTCAAACACTTGGCTAGACAAAGCAACAGATGGTACATGGGCCTATTCACACTTTTAAATGGGTCAAAAAGTATGTTAGTAGTAATAAAACAACAAAATATCAGGAGTATAACAGAATATACATGCCCAAATGAGCCAGATCAAATCATTTTTTAAATCCTTTGGGGGCTTTTTATGATCCATAAAAGAAAACTGTCTTTATTACTTTTAGAGTTTTATTAAATCTGAAATAGTATACTCAATTTGATCACTCATCTAATTCACCAGACTTGGCTCCAGATGACTTTTGTTTATTTTCAGTAATTAGATATGCCCCCAAATAGCCTCTGGGCTAACACTGTGGAAGTTTAAAAAATATGCTGCATATTCTAAAGGCAATACAAACAAATAAAAACAAAAACAAGGAATGGGAAAAGAAAGAATATGAAAATAGGCATATTCATAAGTTTTTACTCTAAGTAAGTAGATAAGTGGCTATAAGCCGAAGTTTCTGTGGCTTGCAACACCACAGATTTATATCTCACTTGTTCAGTACATAGGCTGTGGACTTTCTGTAAGTTCTGCTTGGCACCACTGGACTCCACAGCAATGCTTAGCTCTGGTTTACATTGTCTTGTTACTCTGTGACTGGAGGAACAGTCTTCCAGCTGGGACATACTGTTTTCATGACAGAAACCAGAAGTACCAGCTGCCAAACCAATCCATAACAGCACATTTAAAGCATCTGCACGGACATGGGCATACATTTCATCAGTCACATCCTATTGGCCAAAGCGAATCACATGACTAATCCTGACACTAGGAGAGAAGGAGACTCCGCCTACGGCAAGGAACTGCAAGTCACAAAACAAGGAGTGTATATACATGATTTCCTTCTGAGGGGAAAGCATAGAGTTGGAAACAATAATCAGATCTACCACATAGTGTCAGCACAATGGGCATGTCATTAGTATGAACATATAACATTTCAAAGAGAACACTTTTGAAGTGGTAATAAGTATTAAGTATATAAATTATATTATGGAGATACAATTAAGTCAGCTATGTACCTTATGGGTCCCTTTCATGTATTTAAGTGTTCTAAAAATGTATACAATCTCTATAGTATGGATGTCATTACTTTCTGAATTTATTTCCTTTTAACAGTTTTGTATTTAAGAATTTTTTCAAAATAAGGGCACCTGGGTGGCTCAGTGGGTTGGGCCTCTGCCTTTTCTCAGCTCATGATCTCAGGGTCCTGGATTGAGACCCACATCAAGCCCTCTCCTCAGCAGGGAGCCTGCTTCCCCCTCTTTCTGCCTGCTGCTCTGCCAACTTATGATCTCTCTCTCTGTCAAATAAATAAAATCTTTAAAAAAAAAAGAATTTTTATAAAATAGTGTATTGACAGATATTGTAAAATAACTATTGATTGGAAATTACATTTCTGTAAACCTGGCCAATATAATGCTCTTTATATGCAAAATTCAACAGAAGCTTAGCGTTATATTTCAAAAAAAACAAATTAGTATTCTAAGAATAAACTAGTCTTAGGAAATGATTATCTTTGCAAGGACTATAAAATGTATCAAGTTCCTGGGGTGTCTGGGTGGCTCAGTTGGTTAAACATCTGACTCTTGGTTTCAGCTCAGGTCATGATCTCGAGGTCATGAGATCAAGCCCCACAAAGGCTCTGTGCTGAGCATGAAGCCCGCTTAGGATTCTCTCTCTCCATCTCCTTCCCTCCCCTACCCCCACTCGTGCCCATGCTCTCTCTCTCTCTCTCTGTCTCTCTCTAAAAATAAATAAATAAACAAACAAATAAATAAATGCATTAAGTTCCTCAGTTTGGAAAATATTAAGTAAATATCTTAAACACTAAGAAGTAAAATAAAGTTGTAAAGGCTAAAGAGACATGCTTTTTACTTTTTTTTTTTTTTTTTCAAAGTGGAGACATCAAAGCCTAAGCTAAGATTAAGAGTCAGTTGCTTAACTGACTGAGCCTCCCAGGCACCCCACATGTTTGGGTTTTTTTTTACTTCTTAATCACACTATTAAAATCTTAAAATCAGGAATTTCATATCAAATGTTAATATCAGCCTTTATATGTCCCAGGGTTTAAAATACATTTGAAGAAATGACATTCTAGAATCTAGAGTGGATTCTAGAATGCTCACCAAAAACTGGTCTACTGAGCTGCACACCTTGCCTTCAATCAACAAACATGAGAGGAAATGGGAAGGGGAGTTCCTGGAATGACCTGAAAGCACTCATCTTCATTGTGTACCTCAGTTCTTGGCTGCTATAGGATTTTGTTTCTTCTTTTCAATCACAGGAAATATTCAAGTGGGTCAGAATTTAAGGCAGTCCATAAGATGTGGGGTAGTGTGCTACTGAGAACTACAACTAGACCTTCACTGAAGAGAGTCAGGAGTCAAGGAGGGCGGGGATGGTGTGATGACTCTATTTTTGTCCTGCTGGTAGCCTGAGAATTGAGAACTATGTACTTCTTCTGAGGCTCTAGCAAGTCACTCACTGTGGGATCAGAAGCAGCCATGTGCATGAAGAAATAGACAATCTCAATATCCAAGGAAAATCTCCCTATCATGATAGCTGGGGTTTCTGTCTTAGGTTCACCGTGATCCCCTTAATTCAGTCAAATACCTTCATAATATCCTCTTATAACTGTGCTGTTACCTTCTCATTCTTGCTTCTGCTTCTCATCCTTAACATTGTCAAAACCTTTAATCACCTGGATTTTATGCATTTATCCTCATTTTAACGTTGTTATGACTTTATAGTACAGAATCATATCAAACTGAATTATATCCCTGGATCTAACAGATATTAGGATAAACAAGTCTCTGGCATTTTAAGGTTTATCTCACAACTTATACACAGTCTCATTTCATGCATCTTAAAAGTTTGATCTTTTACCACCAAATCTTGATATTTCTCAGTCCCTTGGCCTTAACTTTGAAAATGAAAAAAAAAAAAAAGTATTTGACACACACAATGCTGCTTTTCTTTGGTGACAATGTCTTTTTAAAAAGGTTTCTGTGATGTTCAAGAGAGAGTGGCCTGCTGTTTGCTAATCTTACACACAGAGGTAATGGATACAAACTACTGCATGAGGGATTCAGTCCTTCCTTATGTAAAAGTCATGTATGCAGAACTGCGTAACCCTCTACCTCAAACTGTATAGTCCAACTTTCTTTACAGTTGTTTAAAATGAAAGGACGCATTAATTTTTCTTGACTGTGCCTGAGGACACAGGGATGGACTATTTGACTTCTCGCGTCATCTCCTACTTCTACCACTCCATGATTTCAGTTTTGCAATGTATAACGACAAACTCTTCATTAGTCGGGTAGAAAGCCATAGAGCTTGAGCCGGATCTCACCAGGAGAACATATGATCTTAGCAGGGATTCAAGGTTGGAATGAGGCATATTCTACAAGGAAAATAATCACAGCTAATATACTGAATTTTCTTTGCTTTTGTATTTTTTTATAACACAGTCATATTCTCTCTGCAAATCTCCCCTGCTCTGTTTTATTTTGAGCAAGGAATAGAATTGAGTTTTTCTCCTTGAAAAAATCAAACACATTTCTAACAAAAAAAATTAAGAATATAATGAATACAAATTAATATAATTCTGACAGTTCCAATGACCCCCCCACCTCAAAATGTATCTTTTTAAAAAATTATTTTAGTAAAAAGTTGACTTCATCTGTACAAAACAACTTTCCCTTTTATCATGTATATAGTAGTCAGGAGGTTTTAGAGTTACATTTACATACAAGAACTGGTTAAAAATATTTTTAAAATAAGTGACTCAGTATTCAAAGTGTATGAAAATGCTGGCAGGCATTGATAGAGATATAGAAATACTCTTTCAACTGTCTATCTCACTAAAACCTAAGTACACTATAAAATAGTATATTACCAATGTCCCCAAAATACAGAGAGAATCTAAGATATATACAATTTTACATAAAATGTCTTGAAGTTTTACATGTGGATGCTTGCATTTGCAACTTTCCAATTCCCACTCACACAACACTCATCTTAGAACTTCCAAATAATGACAGGTTTCATTTATTACATCTGACATTTCAAAATCTCATCGTAGGGTAAGCATAGGAAAACTTCATTGTCTGCTATTATTTTTACATTGAAAATAAGCAGGTATCAGTGGATTATATTTTCTCATCAATACGTCTTTAACCCCTTGAGGTTTTTTTTAATGCTTTCCAGAGGTAAATAGGAACTGTTACTCCACTTAAAAGCAAGACCTCACCTTAAAAAAAAAAAAAAGTAGATGCAATTATTTATTTATTTATTTATTTATTTATTTTACTTTTTAACTTAACTTTTCTAAATACGTAGAAACAGAGAACATAGAACAAGGGAAAATAATGTGTTATAGTCTCTGTAACATAATACAGAAGCAGAGATCCAAAATTAAGAATGCAGAATGAGGGGTGCCTGGGTGGCTCAGTGGGTTAAGCCTCTGCCTTTGGCTCAGGTCATGATCTCAGGGTCCTGGGATTGAGCTCTGCATCAGGCTCTCTGCTTGGCAGGGAGCCTGCTTCCCCCTCTTTCTCTGCCTGCCTCTCTGCCTACTTGTAATCTCTCTGTGTAAAAGAAATAAAATCTTAAAAAAAAAAAAAGAATGCAGAATGAAATTCATCTGTATACTTTTCAACTGTTCTGCATTTAATCCTTTTTTTTAGTATTCCATAACATTTTATTAATGTTAACTTTTTATAGAAGGACAAGACTAGAGACCAGTTAAGATTAAAAAAATCAATCAAAGAGAGGTTAACATTCAAAGGAATGAATTTTGTTTTGTTTTGTTTTTAATTCTATTTCAGTGGTTTAGCGCATAATAGAAAGTAAAGTTTGAGCATATTGGAATTAGTTTCAAGGCAATAGAAATTGTCACATGGCAGACAGAGTAATAAAATATTTGTTACTGCTCCATTATCTAGCATAGTATTTTCACTTTTTTAAAGTGCTGTGCCTCCCATGTTCATGACATGAGCAGACAGCCAGGCAGTGCCCGAAGTTAGCTGGTGGAGGCCACAAAATACAGATGAACTAATGTCGGCTGACTGGTAGGTACATTGTGCTAAGCCCTTTTGAATGCATTAGCTCATTCTGTGTTCTATATAGTTCTACAGAGTCAGCATTATTACTTTATTTTATAGATAAAGAAACAAAATCTCAGCCTAGTTAAGTAACTGGACTAAATTACTTGCAAGTTGGAGGGCTGAGATTTGAATACCTGAAAACAAAAACCATGTTCTTGCTTTTACATTGTCTTCCTCCAAGTAATCAAGGGGAGGTACTGGAAGAAAGAGAAATATGTAGGTATGTGACAGTGGGGGGAACATTGCCTTTTGAAGAAAAGTAGAAAAAGGTAAGGTTGATGTTTGAGTTCCACTATAGTATGGTCACTTATAAACACTACTTCTAAAACTTTGTCCTTATTTCAGTAAGAAGTCAAAATATGTTCTTAAGAATTTGTTATAGAATTAAGAAGCCTGAAAAAAAGAAAAAGTGCATTGCGGATTAAAATGAGAAAAAGCAGGTCTCTTATTGATTCTTCACTCTAGGAATCTCATTAGCTATCAGATAGAATTTCATGACTGCCAACGAATAAACAACATTTTCCCCCAATAACAGGCTGTTAAACTGTCCAAAGCCACCAAATACACATTAGTCTGAAATGCACTGATTGTTCCTGCTGGAGGTGGTTAAAAAATCAGCTATAGATACAAAAATTCTTTTTCTCTCTTTCCTTCAGGCTGCTAAAGGATGCACAGAATGAAACTTATTTTAAAAGCTGGTATCAGAAGCTGTTGGCTGCTCTCCAATTCTGTTCAGGAAAAGCCTTGAATGATGAACTTTCCAAGGAGAAGAAACTTATTAAAATTCTGGGAGACATTGGGGAAAAAGTCAAGTCTGCCAGTGACCCTCAAAGACAGGTTTGTTGAGAAATTAATCTTCATGTAGTGTTTTCTTTAATCTTTAGTTCAATTAAACTTTAATTTCATAGCTTAGAAAGCAAACTCATTGTCTATACTTAGTTATAAGACCCCCAGCTCAATTAGTTTAATCAAGATTTTTTTCAATTTACAATCTGAAAGTTAATGATAATGTCTACCACAAGGACATGATTTTTAAGATTTTTTTATTTATTTGCGAGAGAGAGAGAGCAAAAGCAAATGGTGGGAGGAGCAGAAGGGGAGGGTGAGGGAGAGAATCTCCAGTGTACTCTCCACTGAGTGCTGAGCCCAGCACGGGGCTCGATCTCATGACCCTGAAATCATAACTTCAGCCAAAACCGAGACTTGGATGCCTAACTGACTGAGCTGCCCAGATACCCCAATGTAGTTGTTTTTTTTTTTTTTACCTAAGTAGCCATGTAGCATATGGAAAGTACCTGACAAGAAGAAATCAACTTAAAGGCAGCTTGTCTAAAAAGGCCAAATGAAGTAATTTCCTCAAAAGGGCAGCACAACTCGGGGGCAGGGGGATGCCTGGGTGGCTCAGGGGTTGGGCCTCTGCCTTTGGCTCAGGTCATGATCTCACCGTCCTGGAATCGAGCCCTGCATCAGGCTCTCTGCTCAGCAGGGAGCCTGCTTTCCCCGCTCCCCTGCCTGCCGGCTTGTGATCTCCCTCTCTGTCAAATAAATAAATGAAACTTAAAAAAAAAATGTCCAAAGGGCACTTTTTAGAGGATCCTTGTCCAAGGTACAAAATCAAAGTATAGATTTTTCTAATACTGTAATAATGAAAATAAAGACTTTTGGGGCAAAACAAATAAAATTAATTAAATTAAATCAATAGTGATGTGGATAGTAAAACTTTTATACTAAGATCCATGAATAATAGTCAAAATATTGTCCCTTTTTCATCACTAATTATAATAATGGGCCTGGCTATTCTTTTTCTTGATCTGATTGAAGAATATTTATTCTTTTTAATTATCTGCATCACTAGTTTCCGTCACTGATAAAGACGATTAAGTAGGTTCTCTTATGTTCAACATTCTAGATGCAGGAAGAGAGTGGGCAACCATTCATTGTATTAATAACATCATTCAGTAACAAGTACTTACAGACTGGGAGTTAAGGATGGAAAGATGACTAAAACATGAAGTTTGTCCTCAAAGGGAGCACATAGTTTCTCTCCACCCACTATCTAAAGTCGAAAGAGTTTTCAGCAAAATAATATAAAAATGCTTACAGGTAAAGTGTCCCAGAATTCTTTCCCAGTCCAGTATTTTTCTTGCTGGAAGTCACTCATTTGATAGATGTGCCAGAGCTATGGCCCTTCACCTCTACAGGAGTACATAGGAAATAAAAAGCACATGCATGGAATTTATTCTCAAATGGGAAACATAGAAACTCTAGATTGACAGAAAAAACTTAAGATATATAACATGATGAGCAATGAAAAAGAAACCAAACATCTATAATTTCTTCATATTACTGCAGATTATTTTCTAATGATAGAAAAAAATTGAAAGCAAGTAAATAAACTGGTTTAAAATTTATGAAATTTATATAAAATTTAGCTTAGTCTTTATTTCTTAGATTTCAAAATTCCTCACATATTTGAGATGCATGCTACAGTTAAGTAAGTCTGATGCCTTTTTTGACCATGTGCACCAAGTTCCAAAGTGCTATTGATATTCTTTCAAATAAATATATTTTGTTCACCTAGACTGTTTTTGTGATAACACTTCTTTACATAAACATAAGAAAATAAAAATAGAGATGAAAGAAGCATTTACAATTTTGCATAATTCAAGTTAGTTAGCTATTTTTTCTATTTGGTTTTAAAATGTACTAATTAGTGTTGTATGGAAGTGTTGAATCACTATATTGTACACCTGAAACTAATGTTATACTGTATGTTAATTCACTGGGATTTACATAAAAACTTAAAAAAAGACCTTTTAATAGATACTTCATAATTCTGCAAACCTACTTATAAATTTATGTCTGCTTATTCTGATAAAGGCTAGAGTTTTTAATATATTAAAATTGTCTCCCTAATTATTTTTCCTCAGATTCCTAGAAGTTATTTCTTTATATATTGTTTTTCTTTGCTGTTTACTATTAAAGCATGTCATCTCATCAAAAATAAAATAAAATAAATAAAAAATACTAATTAAACTAACTGTGTGAAAGAAGATACTTAAAGACAGTAGAGATTCCCCTCCATGGTATTCCTTAAGGGAATCCATGTATAGATAAGACAAAGGAGGACAGATAGAAAGAGTGCCATAGTGGAATTGCCTCATTTTTCCACCTTGCTCTTCTGGATTCTGGGAGCAGTAGTTTCTGTTATTTGCCAATGACCCAGGAGTAAAAGCTAAGAAACTCCTGGGAGTTAATTTCTTTTTTAAATATTTTATTTATTCATTTGACAGAGAGAGACCACAAGTAGACAGAGCAACAGACAGAGAGAGGGGGAAGCAAGTTCCCTGCTGAGCAGAGAGCCCGATGTGGGGCTCGATCCCAGGACCCTGGGATCATGACCTGAGCTGAAGGCAGAGGCTTAACCCACTGAGCCACCCAGGCACCCCTCTCCTGGGAGTTAATTAAACATTATAAATCTGAGGACACTTGAGTGGCTCAGTTGGTTGGGTGACAGCCTTCGGCTCAGGTCATGATCCTGGAGTCCAGGGATCAAGTCCCGCATTGGGGTCCCTGCTGGGCAGGGAGTCTGCTTCTTCCTCTGACCTTCTCCTTCTCGTGCTCTCTCTCTCTCTCTCTTTCATTCTCTCCCTCTCAATAAATAAATAAAATCTTAGATAAAAACAAAACAAAACAAAAAACAAAAAAACCACAGAACATTATTAATTTGATATTTTCATTTTTAGAAATGGACTCAGAGTTTCTGAAAGTGGACTAAAAGAAGGTTTTATATTTAGAATTATTGTTTTTCCCCTTTTTTGGTTAGGGAATCTGCAGTTTTAAAGGTATTATTTGTGGTTTTAGATCTTCCATAGGTACAGAGAACTATGGAAGGGAATGAGGCAAGTATCAGGAATATACTTATTAGCATTTAATAAATCATTTGTTCAAATATATTACTATTTCTGACAGCTATCATTTTTTGCCATTATTGCTCTTAATACATGTGAATTTTTTTTTCTAAAATGTACTATCACTATTAAGTATAAGTCTTGAGGGTTACAAACTAAGATTCCAGGAAATTATCAGAATTGGATCATGTTAACAATTACTTAAAGCAGGTTCTATAAGATGGTGGGCCACAGGTCAAAGCCAACCCATCATGTTTTGTTTGAACAGAATAGTTCTTTGTTTCGGTTTTGTTTTTAATTGAATTTAAAATCCTGTAGAAAAGGCATGAACTCTTTAGCTCCCCGTCCCCTCCCCCAACTCCCTATTGTCTTTAGCCCTCTGCTTCCTTATATGTGGCTACCTCATCTACCTGATCCCAGAGCATCCAAGTGTGCAACCCCTGAATTAAAGAGTTTATTTAATCAATAGAAGAAATTATAACTTGAAAGAAAGTCAAATTCTTAACAGTTTTTAAGATGCTTTTTCAACTGATTTTTTTCACAGGAGGTACTAAAGAAAGAGATTGGCAGACTAGAAGAATTCTTTCAGTGTATAAAGACCTGTCACCTTCCTCTGAACCCTGCCCTGTGTGTAAAGGGTATTGATCGTGATGTAAGTCAGTTTACTCAGTAAATAAGTTGAGTATTTTTGTTTTGTATTGTTTAGTTCACCCTATGTTTTTGAAATGGCAAAAAGTAATTTGTAAATTGTCATTGCAAAAATTATAAGAAAAAGTAATCGAATCCAAGCTAAGTCTTGCATTTGATGCACTGTGTAAGGTTGAGATCACACTGGCCTCATCACATGATTTGTTGGTCTAGAAATATACTATCAGTTCAGTAAAAATAAATAAATAAATAAATAAAGATACTGCTCACTAAATTGATTTCTCAATTTATTCAAAATGGTTGATTTGCTGAGCTTATGCAGGCTGGCTTTAATTTCATGCTTATTTAGATTACGTGCATAGCCATGCCTAGTACACTAGGATATTATTAGCTACAACACGTCAGTTTTTATTTAATTTAAAATTCATTGACTAATGTGTCAGTGTACCATATAATATATTTTGTGACTTAACTTATGCCTGGAGTGACCTTCCTGGTATCAGAAACAATTTCTTTCTCTTGCTCAGGCTCTGTCAGTCACACTTCTCTAACTTAGAATCATTCTTTCTCCTTTTATCTCCATTAACTTTATTAGCCTCCTTCTCAAGGGCCCAAGAGTAGAAAGCACTAATAGAGGTAGGATTGGTAAGTGAGGCTTAGAGGTGAAGAGGTTAAACTATCACACATGTACAATAAATGTTACTTGACTGACATCATAATACAATCAAGAAAACAAATCCAGTAATTAGGAGAAAAAACTAGACCATTATTAGTATGACTATAAAAAGTTCTGCTAAAAAGTTGGTATTGTTACCTTTACAACTTTGCTGCCTCACAGACACCTTAGAAACCTTCCTAATATGCTACACAAGCATATTATTGAAAAATAACAAAATAAGGCATCAAATTCCACAGACTGTGATATGTCTATCTGGGCTAAAATCCAAATCATTGCTAATCTTTAAAAATGTGTAACTTTTTGGGGCACCTGGGTGGCTCAGTGGGTTAAGCCTCTCCCTTTGGCTCAGGTCATGGTCTCAGTGTCCTGGGATCAAGCCCCACATTGGGCTCTCTGCTCAGCAGGGAGCCTGCTTCCCCCTCTCTCTCTGCCTGGCTTTTTTGCCTACTTGTGATCTCTGTCAAATAAATAAATAAAGTATTAAAATAAAATAAAATAAAATAAAAATGTGTAACTTTTTAATCATTAGCAATATCCACTGATTAATGTTGCAAATACAGGGAAATGCAGCATTTCAAAGATGTAGTATCTTAAAGTACAAAGAACAGAATGATTCATTTAGTCTAGATAGTGATTTTTTTTGTTTCTGTTTTCTTGGTTTACTGTTGTTTAAGGAATAGAACAATTTTCTGTTAAAATTCCATATGATTCTTGGTTTTGGTAGGCCTTGGAGGTATGGGTTATCAGCTGTAATGGGTGGTTGCTGTGCATGCCTGTGTGAAATGGTTAGGCTGAGGATCGCTACCCCTAGCATGGTAGCTGAGCCATACTCCTTTCCTATATCTATCTGCAGACAGTAGTACTTTCCCTGAGTCTAGAAAGTATGCCAAGTAAAGCTCCCTCTTTGCTCCATTTGCTGTGGCCAGCTGTGCCTGGCACAATGCTGGGCACCTGTGTGTAGAGCAATAAACAGGGCAGATGTGGCCAGGTGACACTCCCTCCTGGGGAACATTTTAGTCCATCCTACAGTCCTGCAGAACAAGGAAGTCTAAAGGAACATACATCACATCTGAAGATGTGGCGAATGTGGCAGAGTTTCAATCAGAGCCTGCATCAGAGG
Source organism: Mellivora capensis (assembly GCA_004024625.1). Classification (NCBI taxonomy): domain Eukaryota; kingdom Metazoa; phylum Chordata; class Mammalia; order Carnivora; family Mustelidae; genus Mellivora; species Mellivora capensis. The sequence continues at coordinate 30,692 of PISX010000582.1, forward strand.
ATCCATTCTGGAAAGAGCTTCTAAGAGTGTAATGAATATAATAAGACATTTAGAGGCACTCCTCAGTCAATGGTTCATTTGAGAATCTACTAAGCGGGAAGCCCTATGAATGCAGCAAGCATGGGAAGACTTGTCATCACTACTCCCATTTCATTCAATATCAGAGATTCCATAATTAGAAAAAAAAAAACCTTATAAATGTGCTTTATGCATAAAAACCTTCACTCAGATTTTCCTACTCATTGACCCTCAAATAACTCATCCTCAGGAGAAGACATGAATTTCATGAGTGTAGGAGGCTTTCATTCAGAGTAAAATCCTTTTCTAAAATCAAGTATTTCACATCAGTGAGAAACATTACAGGTGACATGAGTGTGGGCAAGCTCTCTGTTCCAACATATACCATTTTGACCACCAGAGAATCCATACTGGGAAGAAACCCTGAGAGTATAACGAACATAGTAAGGTCTTCAGTCAGAGTAGATGTCGTATTTGACATCAGAGCCTCCATACTGGGAAACAAGCACAATAAATGCAGGCAGCAAGGAAAGGCTTCAATCAGAACTCTCAACTTGTTGGCTGTGAGCAAATTCAGACCAGAGAAAAACATTTGGAACGCAGTGTGGCAAGTATTCAGTCAGAATAAATGTCTTGTTTTATGTCACCCAACTTCACACAAGCAAAAAACCCCATAAGTATGGAAAATATACAGTCAGGACTCACATTTCGTTATATAACAGAGAATTCACACTAGTGAAAAATCCTATGAATATGATAAGTATGGGAAGGTCTTTGGTGATAGCATCAACTTTACAATGTCAGAGAACCCATCTGGGGAGAAACTTCATAAATGCAATGATTGTGGGAAAGCCATTAGTGATAGTTCACAGTTTATCAGGCATCAGAGAGTTCACACTAGAGAGAAGCCTTATGAATGTATGAGTATGGGAAAGCCTACAGTCAATATTCTATTTTAATTACCATCTGTAAACTACACTGGGGAGATGCACTCAGGCCGATCTACTTTTTAAAACATGGCTCTCCAAGACAGAGGACAAAGATCTTAACTTTGAGTTAAGCTTTCTTTCAAAGAATTTTCACCCTTGTCTCTCCTTGGAACCACTAATTACAATGGACTATTTTTTATTTCCCTTTCCGTCATTAGGGAATGGACCATTTGGGAAAGTGGTTGTAACATAATGTAATCCTTCCCCACTCCTGAGAAAGTAAGGACCACACCCGTCATTTACTAATAGGTTTCTTTCCTTTTTAAAAACTATTTTAAGTCTATGTCATTAGTGTGTGCTTCTCAAAAACAAGGTCATATCTTTCTTTTCTATTCCAGCTCTTCCTATATTCTTTTCTCTATTCTAGTTTTTTTAATCTCACCATTTACATAAAACTATGTTCCAAGACTCCAACTCATTCTTTCCCATCTCCTGATTGTGGCCCTTGCACTCCACTTTTAACATCTAATCTAAGTTCTCATTGCTTTTCCCTACCTAGAAAGCCTTTTTTAAAACGTGTTTGCTAATCCGAGTTCCACAATCTTCAAATCCACCTCATCTCGGAAAGACTTCTCTTCTTTAAGTGCTTCTTCATCCAACTGCGATAAATGGCCTTGTAAATTATTTTCAGCTTAATGCATGTATGTTCATACCAACTTTCTGTAGGCTCTTAGGGAGCAGATATAGTACCTCTGATATCACATAGATAATGGTTTGTGCATATTAGTTGTCAAATATAAATATTTTTTACATGAGTCTCAAAAAATATACTGTATGTGAAAACCAAAATATAAAACAATGAAGGTAAAATAGCTCCAAGTGATGTAATTAAGAAGAAGGGCTAAGCCTTGTTTTCATCCTCCCTTTGTCCTTTTTCTCTTCCCTGGACTTGGGATGCCTCAGAGAGACCCCCAAGAATTGGATGATCACACTTTGAAAACCACTGATCTAGACTCATTTCTGGACTAATACAGGATTTCCTAATTCAATACCATGACAGAAGGTCATATGTTCCCTGATTGACTGATTCTCAAAGCAAGAATTCATTATTTAATAAGCAGCCTCATCCATTTTCTATAAACCTCAAATTGATTCAGTAAGCAGGGTTTCTGTTTCTTATGGATTAGGTTAGATTTGTGTTCATAGGTTAAGTTAAAAATATATATCCTTTCCTCTCTGTTTATACTGATTTCGGACTTCTCAAAAAATAATGACATTAACTGATCCTTCAACATGTATTGATGTCATATTTTACTAAGTTGATAAATTGAAACCATCAAGTTCTTTTCCTTTATTTAGTATTGATTTAACTCTTCACTGTCAACATGAAATCTCTAATAACCTAAAGACATACAACCTTTTAACACTCAATTAGAAGTAAGAACATAAAAGGAAAATAAGCAACAAGAAAAATATAATGGAAAGTAGTAAATATCATAAAGCTGAAAATGGAAATGCAAAGTGTAACTGAAAGAAAGGGAAGGAGGAAACATATGTTGTACCGTTATTTATAAAGGTAAGAAAATACTCATTAACTAAAAGAGAAAAAGAATGCATTATTATTTTTGAAGTACCTAATTAGTGTATTTTATATCTATTAGCCCATATATCTCAACGTTACAGAGTTCAAATTTGAACTCAGTCTTTCTTAAACCTAAAACCATATTTTCTTAAAGAATTCTGCAAGGAAGAAATAATTAAAAGGAAATGTATTTTTGAATAGCAATTTTAGATATTAATCAACTATCATAAACACAATGTCTATATACTACTTAGTTTATTTAAACCTCCAACATATCACCACTGTTCAGTGAGAAAAAGAGTAGTTAAAGATTTACAAACTGCCAAGAAGCTAGATTTTCAGTTTCTAAGTAAAGGCTTTGGTTAGTAGACCAAAGTTGTTCTATTGTTGTTTTTAATAAATATGTTTCTTTGTTCCAAAGTATAAAAATTATACATATGTGTTATATTTTCTTACATAACAGACTATGCAAGAAGCCCATGATTTCAGGGAAAGTGTTCTTTCTGGTTTATTTTGCTCACGATTTTTCTCTTCTCTTTCTATAGGCATGTTCGTATTTCACATCTCATGCTTTGCCATTGAAGATTACTTTCATCAATGCTAACCCAATGGGCAAAAACATAGGTGTCATTTTTAAGGTACAAAAACATCAAATTGATTTCACAGGTAGAATTGTTGATTTATTTCTTGCAAAAAGAAATTATTATAGTTACTTTCCTCTGATGACAACATAGAGGATTCCAATTATTTTTGAATCTGCATTTTTACAGATTTATAGCACATGTCAATGATTAACAATAAATCAATCATTACTGGCTCAAGCTAGTTAACCTTCCGTGCAAAACTTAAGAAGATCTGTTTCAGTAAGTGAAATTATACACTTTTGAGTGGCACAGGAAGTGGAATGTGTGGTGAACCCCTTGTGAGAGAGTTTTCTCTGATTTAGATACTAAATTAGAATCAATATTAGCTAAAATTCAAATGATATGTTAATGTAACATAAAATTCTATTCTGCAGGTACTTGCTTATTTTAATAATTTGGATTATTTTCTTCTTTTCAAATAAATAGAGGCCAAATTGGTCTTTATCATGAATCCCATAGGAAAGTAGAGTAAAAAGGTAGTAAAAGAGTTTGGGGCAAGTTGGAAAGAGGGACCAGATAAGAAGCTATGAGTGAAAAGGAAGACTTTGGAGCCGTTCGGTTAATTTAATTAAGTGTTCAGCCAAACCAGACAACTAGGTCTCAGAGTAAATTATTTGGTGGATTTTGACTATTTTTGAGGATAATTTTTAGCACACCCATACTTTGGCTTTGACTTGTGTAACTTCAAGCATTGATGGTCGTGAAACACTGCATTTTGGGTGAAGAAAAAAATACCTCAAAATTGCATCTCGGAATATTTTTTTCTGCATATAATTTAGAAAGCATTTTCAAAACCAAACCTCTTAGTTTAAAAGCAGAAAACTATCCTTCCCCTTTGCACATGTTCCATTTCCTTTACCTATGCTAGAAAAATCACTCCTTAATCATTTATTATGATCAAAGGCTATTCATTGTGAACACTTTTTAACCACCTTCATAATATGAGAATTCAATGATTTAAAGTCTGATGAATCTTATGTGTGCCATTTATAGTCCTAGTCAAGAAGCTCTTGGTATTTCAACTCTATAACAGTATATACATTTATGGCATACCAAATAATGTTTTAGTTAGAAAGAAATCTCTCTTGGCTGAGAGATTTGAATAAACATTCATCAAGCCTCTCTTCACTAGATTTTGAATCTAAGACATCACACGTGGATGATAAATTGAAAGATTATTTTCAGTGAACAACTTTCCAAGCCACTTAATTTGAAGGCTGAAGCTCTGTAATCATTTAAAGGAAAGTTCTTATTTTCTTTGATCCTCTCTCAGAAACACAAGGTGTTCTCAATACTAACAAAACAACTGTAACCATCCTAAGTTGGGCTGAAATGTATCAGAGGAAAGAAATGATATATACCATATTTGAAGGCCTTTAATGGAACTGAAATAGAAATCCAGAGTCTCTAATTTTGTTTTTAACAGGCCGGAGATGATCTTCGTCAGGATATGCTTGTTCTGCAGATTATTCAAGTGATAGACAATATCTGGCTGCAGGAAGGCCTGGATATGCAAATGATCATTTATAGATGCCTATCCACAGGGAAAGGTCAAGGTCAGTATAGATTAGAAAGTGATTTGACTTACATTATTTATCTTAAACATTCACTGGTAACATGACACCAAACTTTCCACAGCCTTCATTTTAGACTATAAATTTTAAAGCCAAAAGAACTGTACAACGTCATTCTTTTTTCTTAAAAATAATTATTTTCAAAAGTGGGTAAGTCAAAGTAATTTAGGATGTCAAAGAATGTATTGTCTTTTTTGATATTAATTAAGATTTTGACAATCCAAATGTTAACTGTGGTATCCTTTTGTGTCTTTTGTATGTTTTTTCTCTTTTTTTAAAAATAATAACAGAAGAGCTTATTTGTTCAAAAAATTCAATTTGTTGCCTATTAACACAAAATTTACAAAGTTGCAAATGCTTGAATGAGTTCTGAACTATCTAAATACATTTAAATCTGCATTTAATATCTAAAAGACTTTTTTTTAAAGATTTTTATTTATTTATTTATTTGACAGACAAATCAGAAGTAGGCAGAGAGGCAAGCAGGGCGAGGGGTGGGGAAGCAGGCTCCCCACTGAGCAAAGGGCCCTATGCCAGCTCGATCCTGGGATCCTGGGATCATGACCTGAGCTGAAGGCAGAGGCTTTAAGCCACTTGAGCCACCCAGGTGCCCCTCTAAGATTTTTAAATAAATCATAATTTCAGCAGTCAAAGATGACCAAACATGCAAATTTTGAACATACTTATTTTCCTTTATAAAAGCCAAGATGTTAATATGGAAATATAATTACATTTAATACACATTTTCAATGAACGTAACGTCAACGGGCCACCCAAATTACTACCATCACAAGTAAAATTTGCACTTAATTACAATCATGCTAAATTGAAGAAATAATTCCCAAGATACCTTATAATCTCTTTTGAATGTGGTCACTGCCACTTAGAATTTCATTCAACTGCTTGGTAGGATAGCAAATACAACTACATAAACAAAAGGATAAAAAATCATAGAATTAGGGGCACCTGGATGGCTCAGTCATTAAGCATCTGTCTTCAGCTCAGGTCATGATCCTGGGGTCCTGGGATCAAGCCCCGCATCAGACTCCCTGCTCAGCGGGAGGCTTGCTTCTCTCTTTCCCACTCCCCCTGCTTGTGTTCCCTCTCTCTCTGTGTCTCTCTCTGTCATGTAAATGAATAAAATCTTAAAAAAAGAAAAAAAACGGTAGAACTAGGAAACGGACCTAGAACCATGTAGTTGTTGTGGTGGTGGTGGTTGTTGTTATTCAGGCAGAACTACAATTTAACCCTAACAGAAAAACTATCACTGTCTGCCCCCCAGTACCTGAGCTCCCACCACAAAGCTCAGCACCCCAACCAAATGTTTGGAAGCACCTCCATGTTGGCTTAACTTGCAACCTAAGACTTCCGGCTGACCCTCTAACAAGTCATACTACCCAGTTATTTTGATTTTGATAATAGGGCTCTTGCTTTCATGGCAAGTATCCACCCCTGAACCCTTTCCAAAGCTCTAGTTCCTAAGAGTATCATTGATACCGTGAGTTTGTTGTTCCTTGCATTTACTCTCCTTTTTCTTACATAAAGTGACCTAATTCTTTCAAATCCTAATGTATTGAAAGAGTAAGAATAAAGCTAGATGAGCTAAACTGAACTTTTTGATGTCACATAGTTTACCTTTTCTTCAGAAATTGAATATATCACGGACCTCAGTGAAATTCTCCAATTGCATGTACTCATTTCCAGTTTAAAATTATAGAATTTAACAGAGGCTAAATCTTTTAAAGTTAATAAAATGACTCTGCAAAAATGAATGTAGACTTGCCCAAAGTTGCAGATGTCAAAAAACAAACTATTAATTGCTCCTATCTACCAATAATCATCTATAGTTGTTAGGATTTGAAAGGGCATTATGCTGGCAAAATACTTTTTCAAGAAAAATAGGGATCATTAAAGCAAACATCATGTTTAGGAGGTCAGGTTCCATTTTTAATATGCTTCCAAGACTTATTGAATATCTGTTTTTTCAAGAAATATCACAGGGCGCCTGGGCGGCTCAGTTGGTTGAGCGACTGCCTTCAGCTCAGGTCATGATCCCAGAGTTCTGGGATCGAGTTCTGCATCAAGCTGCCTGCTCAGCGGGGAGTCTGCTTCTCCCTCTGACCTTCCCCCTCTCATGCTCTCTCTCAATCTCTCTCTCTCAAATAAATTAATTAATTAAATCTTAAAAAAAAAAAAGTATATATATATAACAAAGTAAGATAAGGAATACTAAAATGAGCTAAACAGAGTTGCTGCCCATAAAGGACAGTACATTCCAGGCCCGAAGTTTGCATGGCTTTATCAACATTATTGTTGATTATAATTCTCATGGCTACTTTGTATATGATGTCCTAGGAGCTTTGGGGGAGACTGTCAGGGCAAATAAAAATTCTTTTTTTTTTCTTTTTAAA